>SMSQ01020818.1:0-14884 GCA_019453375.1 Ctenoplectra terminalis
ATTTTGAACAAATTGCAATTGGTCGGAATCCCAAAGAAAATAGTAAAGGTTACTTATCACAATTTGTACGAGGATTAAGTTAAAACCAAAATTAAGTCATTTAATTTTTGAATTTCCGAAAAAAAATTCCAAAAAACAAACTAGGGTTCTACATTGCCAACCTAACCCATTCCTCTATGTATAATCACAACCGTATAAAATGATTGTGTCGTTCTTTCGCTTTCATGCTCTTTTATTCCCTATCGAAGTTGAGAAACAAATACGTATGAGAAACGTTCGTGCATGGTCTTTATATTTGGGTGACCTAGATTTTCGTAGCGCAGCTGCATACACTCAAATGGTGCATCGACAAAATGACCTTACACGCTCTTCTGCACTTCTACAGCACTAGAGTATATATGCATGTATCTATACGTTATACATGTACCTATACGTGTACTTATATTTGCAATTTTTCATAAACTTAAATGGGATAGGTACACGCAAAATATGGCAACAGCAAAATTGAACTCAGGCTTCGGTAGAACTTCCTATAAAATAAATTCAATTTTTAACGTCTTTCTTAGGTTATGTTCTTTGAAGAGCCGTTGATCTTTTTCTCCCTCGCTAGTTAACTAACGCTAATTAACTAATTTTAAAAATATCCGATTTTTATGAATAATCCATTAGTATTTTATTGACCATTTGCATATAAAAAATTTATATATTTACTTAGACGTACGGGCATAATTTTGAAAATCGCTTTAATCGAGTCTAGATTGTAAATTTTGTTTAGATTAACGAGAGCTATAAGCCAATAAACCCTAACTGTGACTTACTTTCAACTTGATACTTATTTTCAGGTATCTAAGAAAGAGTAACGATATTAACAAAAATTAAACATTCATTTGTTCATACATATTTACAATAATGAATCAAATGATAATTTGTAGGCTGAATTAGACTGTAAATCAGCATTTGCGTAACAATTAATATACACGTAAAATTTTATATTTCTCACGTTGACATCTCATCAATAAATAGAACCAATTAATACTTCGATAAGAGCAAAGCAAAATGAAAAAAGATAAAAATAATATCCACAGTTAATAGACTAATAGTCAAATATCTCCGTTTGACATTTTTAACACGTTACAGGTTATAGATAAAAAATCTCCACGAATTAGATAAAAATTGAAATACCGTAAATTATAGTTAATGTATTACATATTTATATATAATATTCATGAAAAAATATCAAACAGTACTTAGTGGACAAAAATACATAATTAGCCAAAATAAAAATATTTACTTATCGCGGATGCTTTTAGATTTTTTATTTTTATTGATATAATACGTGAATTTTTTGCTACGATGACACATTAAATGACGAACTAATCATTAAGTGTGTATTAATATTGCGAAATAATACATCATCTATTTGATAGTGCCACAATTAGAGAGAATTAGTTAACTGGCCCCGGTCTGCCCTACATTTTGACACGTAATTATTAATTTCATATTTCTTGAATTAGTTACTTCGAGTTCCGGTGACTGACATTTCAGTAAGCCCACGTAGATATCCATATCAAAAATATCTTCAAGATTAGGCATTGCTACAAAGAATTAATTTCTGTGGCCTAGTAAAATCGTTCGGAACAGTGCAAATTTTTTTTTCAAAATTAATATACCTTGGCTGTTTATTTTTCTGACCCTGTAAATCTTACGTGTACACTGTAACAAAAACTCTTTTTGCAACTTATTTGATTTCTTTGTGGGTTCTACTTTATCCTTTAAAAACACATGATTTATGTTGCGCGACACGATCACGTGTATTTCAACATTGTCACACCGTTTGAACCTATGTACTCTCTCTATACACTAATTGGACTTTGTCAGGTATACAATAAATAAATCAATCAATTAGTTGATTACATTTTGCTGAAAATATTTGGCTATCGCTTAGAAAGACACTAGTGGCCGATTGATTAGCTCAGATCCAACGTTTCAGCTTCGGATATTTATTAAAAGTGCGTGATTACCCTAAATTATGAGTACTGGGCTTCGGGTCGGGTCAGATATTGTTCGCGTCACACAAGAAGTCACTGGAGACAGCACACGGGCAAGGGGACTTTTGCTCGGTTCGCCTGTGTTACGCGATCCGATTAGTATGTGTGATCGTTTCAACAAATAGTACGCGAGAATCAACAAACGCGTATGACCATGGGCGTGCCGCTTCCACTCTCACTAATTAGTCCCGCATTCTTTGCAAATGATTTCTTGTGTGGCACGGGCAGTAGGAATCGCAAGGGCTTGAGTCGGGATTCCAAAAATTTTGAGGAAGCAGAGGTAGCAATGTGGATGATTGCTCGTCACTCTAAATTATTAATACGGATTGATGCTCATTGTTAGTAATAACAATTGACCACATTCACGCCAAGGCGTACCACCGGTGCCTCATATTTGGATGTCACATCGGACAACGTGTACCACCAAATATATAGGGTGTCCCACGTAACAGTTTACACGAATTTTCAAGTACACCCGATAATCTGACAAAAAAATATTTCAAACAAAAGTTGATCAGCTTTTGATTGGCTATACATTACAATAAAAAAGAACTTGTGTTTATTATTAACACTTTACCAACCGGCAGCCTATTAATCGGTTTTTTGTAACCAACGCTCATCCATCGGATGCCTATTAATCGGTTTTTTATAGACAACGTTTATCTACCGCTTGCTGCTTAATACTAACATTATGACAGTTAAAAATTTGATTAAATTTAATTACTCTATAATAAGAGAAACGATGTGCTAAGCACTCTCACGAATTTCGATTTAAAAACAGAGTTGCAAGAACAAGCGCTTATATTTCAGCACGATAGCCAAAACTGAGCCAGTGTTAGCGATGTATCCGTGCTCGATTGATCCGGTCGGTAAAGTGTTAAGACTCGAAATTACACTAAATTCAGGAACCTGAAGTAAATGCTGTATTACTAGAAACTTATCTACGAACTGTTGACAATTCACAAGAAAGAAAAAATATCAACACGCGATGGCTTTGCTAGCTATGAAGATAGTTGGTGACTAGAACTTAAAACAGTTCTTCTGTTTAGTCTTGACTTGTCACGACAGAAAATCGTCCAGAGGAATTGTGCCTACAGCAACATGGATTTCATTTCGAACATTTGATGTGAATTTTTCACGAAATCGTTTGCGTTCATTTAATCAAGGTTCCTGAATTGAATGTAATTTTGAGTCTTAGTAATAAACACAAATTATCATTATCATTCATTCAAGCAGATTGCCATTTTTTGTTGAAATTTTCATTTCTTTGCCTTCGAGGTCATCCGAAGGTCATGGTATACTAGGTCGTTGAATTCGTCTTGATACGGACTATAATACTGTTAAGTGAAAAATACAAAGTGCCATTTAAATAAATGAAGGTTACCTTGACAACTTTTTTTTATTGCAATGTATAGCCAATCGAAAACTGATCAACTTTTGTTTAAAATATTTTTTTGTCAGATTATCACAAATACTTGAAAAATCTTGAAAAATCTTGAAAAATGTTACGTGGGACACCCTGTATAGTTGGTTAAATTGGTTTGGTAAATAGAAAAAATTTCCAGATCATACCTTAGCTCTTCGTCGGCTGGTAAAGCAAAGCACTATTAATGAACCCGCCAGATGTTGAGAAACGCAAATTGTAATGCTAGCATCACAAACCCCGCTTTGGCTTTCAACATTGATTAAAAAGATTTTTCAAGAAAAAGACAGAATTTAAAAGAAAAGGCAAGTTCAAGTCGAAGGACGAAAGGGAAAATGTTCGCGACGAGACTGATCAGACCTGCGCGAAACAACGAAGAACATACTTTTGAAAAGATAGACAGGAAATAGTTGAAAAAGAGAAAATTTGAGAAACAGAGTTTCGGAGAAACAATATTTATGTCTCTAGCTAGGACGAGATGGCAGTCTGCTTGCCATAATTTTGTTACTTTTTAAATTACCCGTTACTTTGTCATCCGATTTTCGATTCGGGATTCGATGTAAGAATTTTTAAGCAAAGAAAATATTACACAATATAACGTGTAAAACAATATTATTTGATTTTAATAGTAATTGAGAGAGGAGGGTGGTGAAAAAGACTGAAGAATGTAAATATGGGAAAACAAGTGTGGACAAGGGCGTGGAAAGTCCTACCTTGACTAATAAGGAATTAGGAAAAACTGTGATGAAATAGGATTGGCTAAGGACGGGGTACGCAACTAGGAAACATTTATTTGATGGCGATGGTAAGGAATGAACAAGGACTGTCGCCAAAACAGATTTTCTCTGAACCACTTGTCTCGCTTCAAGTACTGGTGGCCTGTGCTTCTACTTCGGTTATGCTTATGACCCCTCATAAAATCATCTAAAAATATTTGGGTCTTCAGGACTTTAGGGCAAGAGACCCGAGATCACCCAGATCTATACGGTATCGCCGCGAGCGTTGCGTTGGGACAGAAAATACTTAGTTCAATAATATTTGTAATGCTTCTGGATCTATATTTAATCTAGCTTTATTCTCTCGCGAATATTAGCATTTCTCCTGTTCTTGCTATTTTGTTGTCAGAAAATTCACATCACCTGGCCGCCACTTATCTTCTTCCACGTGTGTTAAGAATATTTACAGTGGCGGACAAAACAAAGTTTGAAAGTAAGTGAAAGGGGAAGGCGCTATAATTTTGCAATTACAAGTTATACTCTACAACACTGATCAATTTTTTATAAATGTCATCCATCATATGCCCCTGGTCAAGCGAGAGTTTTCAAGATCATAAAAAACATTTAGTACCGAAATGACTAATACTCCTATATGTGAACGCTAATTTTTCTTGTTGCGATTTTGCAGCAGTGACGCTGTGCTTTTCGACAGATACTTATATCTTTTTAATTGCGCAACGCATGGGAGTGATTGACATCGCAATAACCGTTTGTACTCGAGAGGCGACTCCGATTCGTCGCTTGGCTCAATACAGCAACTCGAATAGCGATAGCGGATATAACTATTTTATTTTAACATTTTGTGTACTTTTACATTATACAAGGCCTAATATTGAATTTTAAGCTTTGTAATTTTGCTTCGTGCGATATTTTAATACATTATTGACCGGCAATTTCACTCAGAATTTATCTCATGTCACCGGCTATTATTTCGTAATTGGATGTGGAAGTGAAACGATATAAATAAACTTCAATGAATTTTATTTAATATTTAACTTTTAATATTTCTTTTTGGTATGATAAACGGTATAGCAATCACCTATGTGTAATGGTACACAACAGGTTTTGGAAACATATCTCGTTTCGCTGCGTTTTCCTTTTGAAGAGCATGCTCTACACTTTCTAGTTGGATTTGTTTTTCTGCCAGTGATTATTTTTTCTAAAACGTGGTTTCTTAATTGTCCGGAAAGCTCGAAGGATGGATCATTGTAAGGATACGTTTTAGAAATACGAGAAGAAGGGTCACGTACTATGCTGCATTGGTTGGAATCTACAGTTATCCATTCCGTAATTACTTCCTGTAGAAATTTGTTATATCTTAGTTTATTTTGTGACTGATAGTTACAGTCAATTTTGAATGCATCGAACAAAGTGCAGTTTATAAAAAAGAATGCTAATTTTTTTGATACTGCTGTTCGCCAAATACTGATCTGCCGATGCGAAAACGTGGCCGGTCAGTAACGTTAGGCATGAAGACACGAGTTAACTCATGACCGGTCAACAATGTGTTAAGAAGCACTCGCCAAAATGTATTTTCGAATTCTCAGGACAGTATCGTAAAAATATGTTTTTGGTTCTTCTTAGACCACTTACTTGGTCACTGTCTTCATTATTATTATTTATTGCACTGTATTCAAATGTTTCATTTATAACATTATGAATTTGGTCTCGAAGCAACGTAAAATCAAACTCATTCTCGCTGCTGCTAATTTTATCGTTTGGTTCAGTTTTTATTACTATTAAAAACGGACCAGGTTTAAAATGTTTTGATAACTACTAAAAACAGATTAGATTTAAAATAATAATTTTAAACTCAATGCTGTATTATGAAGTGCACGTAGAGTTGAATATTTAAAATGTAAAGAGAAAGGATATCTATTGATGAAGCAATTATTGTCACCTTTCAATCGCCATTTGAGTTGCTGCATTAATCCAAGTGGCGAATGAGAATCGCCTCTCGAGTGCAAAGGGTTAAACTTTCTTTTGTCCGCCACTGTTATACATCTATATTATACATATAGGTATACAAGTACATCAGTCAGCTAATATTCTGTGCCAATATTTTACATGCATTGAACTTTCATATTTCTCCTTTATATTTGAAACACCATCCTCTCTGTTCGTCACAAGTTCGCGAAATACACAATTGTGTTTACATTATCTGTTAAAATGTAAACTTATTTTATCATGTTGATCTTTTTTTATATAGTTCTTTTCTTATGAACTTTGTATCAGCATAAAGTTAAAATGAATACTGAAAAATTCAATTTTTAAAAACGCGTTATGTTCCTTTTAAATCATGAATTTGTCACTAATATTGGGTTGTCCGGAAAGTTCGTGCCGATTTTCGGTAGGTGCTATTAGAACAGGTTTGAATATGTCGGAATGGTTGAAAACAGATGACACGCGTACATATTCTAAAGAGTGATGCTTCAAGCATCTTTAGACAAAAGTTTAGTTAGGATACATTCATTTTCGTTAGTTTTATACGCTATTAACGGTAGAACTACCGACGATTAATACAGACTTATTTGTAGCGAAGAAATCGAAATGATAAGTATTTGAAAAAATTCTTATATTAGGGGTAATAATTCTTTGCGCATATTTTGTTTAAAAAATTATAGAAAATCCCTGAAAATGCGCTACTGTAAATTTATAAAATTTCTATGACCAATTACGAACCAGTCATTTTGACTGGCACGGTAGTTCGTGTTAAATATGGAAAAGTTTTTCGCTGAAAAATCTAAGTTTTGGAAGGATGGGATATTTAAATTACGCGAGAGACATAGAAAGGTTATAGAACAAAATGGAACATATATGATTTAATAAATGTATAAGGAAATTTAAATGTGTTGTGTTTGAATTTTCCTTAAAAATCGGCACGAACTTTCCGGACAACCCAATATTTATAATAGTTTTTCAGTCACCTAAGAGGTGTATGGCTTTTTTTTTCCAATCTTCGAATTTATTCTTAACGTTTACATAAAAATGATTTAACGGTTCTGTTTCATTTTCAAAACTGATATCGAATATACCTATTTAATATTCAAGAAATCGATATTTGTTTCTTTATTGTTTCATTCATGAAAACGTAAATATCAAATCTGTCCTTGCAATTTTCACACGTACCACCTATTCGGGACTGGCAGCAAAAGAGTTATTAACCCATGTATCTATATTTTTTAAGTTTTAAATATTCTTTATCACTATACTTAGTATAATCGTGTTTGTATATTGAGGTACGGCATTTAAAAACAAGTTTTCAAGAAAATGTGTTAATTTTTAACTGAAAAAGGCTATTAAAAATACGTTATTATTTAACCAAATAGATTTGATTACAATATCATTGTCCTGGTATTGAGCAGGTTATTTATAGCAATTGCTAGTCTCCAATTTTTAGATCAATCTGAGAAATCGTAATGATGTATAGTTTTTTTTTGATAAGCAATTAAAATTTTGATTCAAGAGGGTTACAGAAAGTAACTTACGTAGCCTGCACCACGAGTAATTTCAAATGCTTATAAAAATTTTTCTGAATTTCTGCTCAACAATAAGCCGATGAAAATATCTTTCTCGAATTTTTCAAGATCTCTTATAAACTAGAAAATAATTACATTTCTCACACTAACAGGCGAACATACCGAAGTGTTAATCGCCGATTTTGATGAAATTTATGTATAATGTAGTTTTCGTAAAAATATTTGACACGTATTTTTTATTTATCAGCAATCGGCTATGTTAAAATGGTGGAAGCCACACCCAAAATTGCAGATACAAAATCTTTTTCGACAAATATCCCGGAAATTATTAAAGATAGAGACATTGTGTAACGATGAATCCGATGGTGTAAACTGTTTTCTGAAATATCTATTTGTTTAAATAATATATTAAAAGCTATTTTTAATAGTTTTTACAGTTAAAAATGAACACATTTGATTGAAAACATTTTTTTAAACACTATACCATGATTTACAAGGACGGAAAAATTGTAATTTCGATTTTTGTGAACACTTTATTATATTTGAAGCTGCCCCACTTGACGCGCAAAGCGGAGTAGGTAAGACCGGGGCTAGTTGACTAACTTTTATTTTATTGACTATTTGTATATTAAAAGTTTATACATTTACTTAAATATATGGACGTAATTTTTAAAATCCCTTTAATTGAGTTTAGATTGTAATTTTTATTTATTTAGATTAATAAGAGCAATAATTCAACAAACTGTCGGGGTTTATTGGTTTATACGACGGGGTTAATTATATTGATACTTATTTTTAGCTATTCGAAAAATAATAACTTTATTAATCAAAATTAAACATTACACACATATTCATAATAATAAATCAAGACCGAATTAGGCTACAAATTATCATCTGAGTAACAATTAATACGCACGTAAAATTCTACATTTCTTATATTTATACTTGATCAACAAATGCAAAAAATTAATACTTCGATAAGAACAAAGCAAAAAAAAAAAGAGACAAAAGTAATATCCGGAGTTAACAGACTAATAGTCAAGTAACCCTATCTATGTTTAGTCAAACAATCCTGCCTGACACTTTTACCATGTTATAGGTTATAGGTAAAAAATCTCCACGAATTAGATAAAATAAAATACCGTAAATTATAATTAATGTATCGCATTTTCACAAAATATTCATTAAAAAATATCAAACAGTTCTTACAATTAGTGGACAAAACTACATAATTAGCTAAAATAAAAATATTTACTTACCGCAGATGTTTTTAGATTTCTATTCTTATTGATATAATACCTGAATTTTTTGCTACAATGACATTAAATGAGGAGCTAATCATTAAGTGTGTCGTTCTTTATTCGTAAATATATGGTAGCTCTGAAAACAGCTTTTTTCATTTACAGACATTCGTTTCTGTTTTTAAGTAAAGGTAGGAGAAACAATTAATGTTAATTGCTAAACCATCCTAAAGTAAATGAAAAGTATTTTAAAAGTCATCGAGATTCGATTGGCGTTTTCATTCGGTAGTAAAAAGTCAATCTTTAGTTGTTGATACTCTGTACAATCTGAATAAACTAGAATAAATAAAAATGATTTGAGCAGTCGTAAAAATTCTATTAATAAACATTGCAAAGTGGAACGTTTGTATTCGATAGTAAAAAGTCTATCATCAGTTGCTAATGGTTTGATCTATCAAATTTATCGCGATAATATATCATCGACGATGAACAGTAATGTGGTGAAATTCTTTGATATTTGACGAGCTACTGTCTGGAACAGAGCCAACCGAAATCGATCGACGGCTAAAGTACATAAGCCGTGCTTCTTTATTTATTCACGCCACTTGCATATACGCTTCAGCGCGAATTCGTATATTAAAAAAGTCACATATATGTATTGTACGTGTACATCCATAAACTACCGCTCATAAGTATTTGCCTACCGAACATATCTTTTATTTTATACGAAAATGTGAAAAATAAAAAAAGAAATCTATTCTTTATAAAAATCCTGTAAATACGTATAGGAATAAATATTTAACGTTTTCCAATCAAGTATTTGTTTTGTATAAATGCATTGTTATGGTGAATACTTCGATGGGTGAGTAAATATTTATGAGCAGTTATGTACAGGATGTTCTGTTAAAATCGATCCGCTCGAATATCTTGGAAACTATTGATGATACCAGGGGCGAATTAACAATGGAAAGTTTGAGAAAATTTCTGGTGAATTGGTAAAATTTTGGGACCGCTGTACGTAGAATTTAATTTTTGTACCAAAAACAGTGTGGATACAATTACAATCGTAATTTATTTTTTATTGTCGTAAGTAGCGAGAAAACGTGTGCCCTAGACATTAAATTTATTATATTATTATTGTGTAATATATATTTATAATTAAATTTATTCGTTACTAGAGAACCGGTCGTGTCGGTAATCTTTTGGTAAAAATTTTAATCCCAGTCCGTCCTTTGATAATACTGAAAAATATTTCATATAAAAATTGAACGATCGTTCAGAATATAGCAGTTGGAAAACATGTTATATGAAAATGTAGCATGAAAGAGATTTTATTTATACCAATATTATTATTTTAATTCATGTTGTTCTAATTGTAAGACTTATAATAGAATATTTTAATGTTTAATAGCTACGTTATCTGAAACCGATGTATATTTTCTATACTATTATTTAATAAGATTATATTATGTATTTTTTATTAATAATTGGAAGTCTTCACGTACGTATGTACCTAATTCTTTGGGTTTCATAGCGTGTAGTGTCTGCGGCAACACTGGACATCTCTTTATTTTCTAACGTATCTCAGGTAGAAAAATTTTTTTTACGAAAATTGCATGGTTTAAGAAAGCACATCTTTCTCGATTTTAATTAATATTTGAGATATTGAGCTTACAAATTTATTGATTTAAAAAAAAAAAAAAAATACTTGATTAGAATAGGAAGCTCTGATGGTGTTTGTTTTCGCTTGTGAAGAGACATGTGTTAAAAATCGCCACTTGAAACAGATACCAAGGGTCTGTGTCAGAAATGGCAAGCCCAGAAGTTCAATAGCTTTCCATCACCGAAGTGGAGAAATGGGAAAAATAACTCAATTTGAAGTTTTTGTAACATTTTATTCCATTTTATTTCTAAATATGTTCCTTAACGATGGAGCATGGAATAAAATGTTACGAAAACTTCAAATTGAGTTACTTTTTCGTTATAACATATTAACGTACAGACCTTCTGACATTGTAAAGTAATAATTTTGAATATTTATTTCCAAACACGTCTCTTTTTCACGTTTTGTTCATGGTTATACAACTCTTTTTTTTTTAATACATCTTATTCACAGTTACACAATTTTTATAAAACGTTTTATTCACAGTTATACAATTATTTTAACATACATACACAGTTACACAGTTTAAAACGATGAAAAGGAAGATATTCCAAGCGATGGAAGTGATTTTGTTTTGGTGGTAAAAAACTGAATTCGTTGAACTTTAACAGAAAGTGACGATGAATAAAATATCCGTTTGCTAAAAAAAAAAATTGTTTTTTTCATTTTTCTCAACATATTAGTTTTTCTTTTATGCATTTATTGAATGAAGTATTTTTAGTGAGTACATTCCTATATTTTAAATTGTTCTTTGAACAATTTGTGTTACTTTAACACATTGCCAATCGCACGAGTTGCACTTGTTTAAGTATTTCAAAAAATATATTTAAACAATTTTCTTTTCTAGATCCCATGCTATAGGAATTTATAATTAGAAGCTTGAAAATAAAATTTGTAACGATGACATAGGATGTGAAATCTTGGAAAAAATGATTTATCGTAGGATTGGACAGACTATTGGACAGACAGAAGAATTGATTTATTTACTTGTTTTGTTGAATATTACAAAGCTGGGTTCAAGTATAATTTAATAATTCAACGAACGCTTCAATGGAACGTAATTTCTTTAATTTCATTTATTACGACGAGACGTCCGGGTTACCTCCTACACTCTCCTCTCTAGGAGGCGACCGACAGATAAATGTGGATTTATATTATTCGTATCCGACACGTTCCGTATCCAACAAGACATTCTTCGCGAGAATGTCGGATGGCCGGACAGAAGCCGGTCTGAACTGGTACGATACGGTATATATAAACACCTACGCTCAAATGCATTAACCGTGTCTTTCCTGTTTTCCCATACAAAAGTGCCAAGGAGCGCTTTTTCGCTTGTCTTATTCCCTCTCGAAAAATGCCAAGCGGCGCGATAGCGCTTGTCTTATTCTCCGATTAAAAATGCCAAGGAGCGCTTTTTCACTGTTTTCTGCTCTTATACGATAAGTTGTAATTTTTTGAATTCAGCGTGGTTTTGACATCTTTCCGAGCACAAGTACAGATATCAGCGTGTTTAAATAATATAAAAATATTATTTAAATATTTTGTAGCCGTAAAGTCGCGCATCGACGGAAACCGAGTTGTCGCGGTTGTCGGCTTCGCAGCCTAGAGCAATGGCACTTTTCGAGCGAAATAGAAGAAGCGCAAAATCGCTCCTTGGCACTCAAAACGGTTAAATACTACAAGAATACTTGTCTGATCGGTGCTGAACGGATACGTTCCGTGCCTGTGCGGATAATACAAGGCAATTGTGCATGAAACGGGCTGCACCTCCGATTTTGATGAAATTTAAATATGTTATAAAACTCAACATTCTGAACAATTTTTTTTCCTATACATTTAACCGTTGCTCGGTCTTAGTTTCCGAGATATTGGCCAAAAACTGCTGTTGCTACTACATTGAATTTTGCCTATACGTGCGCGTTGTGACAACGTACGCGTCAGCATGGTGTGACTGCTTATCTACTGTTTCTATAAACGCATCTCAGCGGCCTGCAAGACATCTCTCTAACGGGTGAACTTTAAAAACCTTTTAAATGCACACACCTCGCAAGCGTTGGTGGCCGCTATTTAAAATGAAACAAATGTTAGAAAATCGTGGTAAGCAAACGGCTGAAACACGCCATGTGCATTTCATCAAGGCGTTTTCCCCTTTTAACACTAGATTTACGGACCTTGATTGGATCATTTTAATGGGTACATTAAAATACAAATATTCTGTAATATAATTAGTTCACTTTACTTTAAATCGATCAATTTTTATCAGTAGAGATTCATTTAGTATATTTTTCGTATATAAATTTTATTTGGAACTTACAATTTCCGCTCGCACACTTGTTAAACTTAAACCCGAAATTAGAACTACGTCAAATTGACGGGTTCCGTAAATCTAGTGTTAAGGAAAACTCCTTAGGACTTAGGGTAGCATAACTAAGGCAGGCTATATGTACTGACGGGAATATCCTCACGGTTCACGGATAATCCAGAAGGACATTATTGTATTAGTTTTCGCCGTGAACGCACGCATTATTAAATCAAGTATTTTAAAAACGCCCACAGACTTATCTTTAACCCACCGCTTAATTCCTGATTCACCTTGCACAAACTCAAACCTTATTCTTTATCATTTTGTACATACTCATGGCCAAATTGAAAACAATTAATCCAATTTCAATATGGATAACCATTGTTTTCATTTTCCTGCTTAAGGTTTGAGTTTGTGTCGTTTTAAATAGCGGCCGCCAACGTTTGTGAGATTTGTGCGTTCAAAAGATTTTTAAAACTCACCCGTTATAGAAACAGTAGAGAAGCAGTCGCAGTATTCTGATGTACACGCTGCCATGGTCCTAACCAATGGGCGTGCACGTATAGGCAAAATTGATTAGAGTAGTGGCAGCAATTTTTGCGAATATCTCAGGAATTAAGGCCGAGCGGGTGGTTACACGTATAAGAAAATGTTGTTGAGAATGTTAAATTTTACAATATATTTAAATTTCATCAAAATCGGAGGTGCAGCCCATTTTATGCACAATTACTTAATATAAATCCACTCCAATGCATCCGTTCTCTCCCCTAGAAAGTAACCTAGCTATTAGTCTCCATGTTCTGCGCTGCAAAGGCGTTCGAAAGCTAGGTACCGTACTCCCTTACTCTAATGGGCGAGCGATAGCATTACTTCGTTCTCTCCCAAAAGAGTACAGTTAAACTGCCGCATGCGCTGCCGCGACAGCGATATTTATATCTCGTCGTTGCTAATGAAGCACGGCTAATCAACAAGCCGTGTTACTATTCAGGCGGCCGCGTGATGTTCCTCGAAAGGCGAGCTGGAATATTCGTGAATGTTCGATTGCGTCTCGCTGATGATCGTTACAAGTTCATCGTTTTTCTCTAAAAGTATCGTAAAATAAAATATTATAGAACAAAGTATAATATTACAGTATTATTTATTATTAACGATATGGTAGGAAATCTGGTAATTATAAAACGGTCTGGATCTCCGATTTTGATGAAATTCAAATATGTTATGAAACTCAACATTAAGAACAATATTTTCCTATACGTACAGCGTGGGACGAATGAAGTGTTGCAAGCTGTTTTCTGCTAACTTTAAATTTCCAGGTCTTAAATGATACAAAGAGGCTAACATTTTAGAGTATAAGATATTGTTGGAGTGAGTTTCTTAACCCTTTCACTACGGAAGTCTGAGACGAAAAACGCGACCACAGTACGTAGTTACCAGCGGCTTATGTCACATCGTCTTGCTATAACGATTCTTTGTGCTTTTATACAGGGTGGTCCACGCAACTTGCACACCTCTATAACTTTCCAAGTATGCGTTGCACGAAAAAGTTTTGTATACAAAAGTTTCATGGTCTGAAGGGGTACATTGTGTGGTGTATTAATTTTTTTTATAGGTGGAAACGTTTCGAAGATTTGAAGGTCGACTTTGTTTTTTTAAATAGAATGTCGAGTTATAAGTAAAAAAGTATTGGCCTTCATTAGCCCTAAACCTAATAACCAACGAGTAATTTCACTTTATTCGTCACGTACACATCTCGCTGTCCTGCGGAATTCTATAAGTTGAATCTCTAATTTGATATTACACGAAGAAAATTTTCAGGAAACAAAGTGAAATTACTCGTTGGTTATTAGGTTTAGGGCTAATGAAGGTCAATACTTTTTTACTCAGAATTCGACATTCTTCCATATTTTGATAAAAATCTCCGAAACGCTTCCACCTATAAAAAAAAAAAAAAA
>SMSQ01020820.1:0-16392 GCA_019453375.1 Ctenoplectra terminalis
GTGTTAAATGTACGGTTTGTCTATTTCTGTAATACCAAATCCAACTGTGTAAAAGGTTTTAAAAAAAATATGTTAATGCTAAAGTTTAACACCTTACTTTGAGAGCTGGTGTAAGAATTTCATCAAAATCGATGTGTGTCAATTCCGTAACATTCCTTGTGAGAGAACAAAGAAGCGAAAATTTACCCACAGTTAAGGGGTTAAGTTTAAAGAATTATTCATATAAGTATGGTATCGACTGAAATAGACTTAAATGTTCTCACATCAAAATGATGAGAGCTCAATGGTACTGTTATATTCTAGTCATGATCGCAGTACTCAATTGAGGCTACTCGACTACCACGACACGATTAGGATTCCGATAGAATTTGGTCGCTTCCTGGTGCTATCGTAATTTCGTAATTTTGGTGCCAAAGAAATCCGAAAGCTAGTTCCTAAGTATCACTTTACACGTTGCATTGGAATTAGAAAATGAAATCAGAGAAAACTGACACCACTGTTTGATCTTGGAGATAAAAATAAACATTATCATTTTTTTTTGTTTCTTTTTTTTTAATTTATTCTTATAAGCACTGGCGCTCAGATACCAGATTATATTTGTATATTTATATTTTTATTTTTACATTCAGACGACTATTAATTTATTTGATTCGATACTTTTTATAATTCAAATAATATGAAATTTTGTTTCGTTCAATTTACTGATATATTTAGAGATTTTGATGTATTTTATATGTTATTATTTTTTAATTTTGATATATTATTATGATATATTTAGAGATTATTATGGATTTCGAAATGACAATTGATTAAAAAATCATTGAAAAAGAAAAAAAGTTGTCTCTTATTTAAATTGATGATAGCGATCGAAAAATTATAAACAGATCTTTCAGACTCTAACGTGATTGAAAAATATTAGTTTTTAAATATTTTTATTACGAGTAATTAGTAATTTTGATACTTCTGTAAAATATTCTTTTAACCGTAATGATTCCATAACAACAAATATTTAATAATTTTCACTAATACTGGTCAAAAATTGGCAAAAAATGTCTTCGTCATTGGTATTGATTATCAGTATCCAACAAAATTTTCAATAACAGTTATCGATAACCAAACAAAATTTCAATCAACAATCATTATTAATAATTAAAAAAAAAAATTTTAATCATTTATATTGATTTATTAGCCGAAAAAAATTAAATCGAGAGAGTAATTATTATATTACACCTTTTTTGGTGTAACTTAAAAGTTACAAACTGATGTATCTATACTTTAAAAAATTAATTTTCTTTAGCTATCACTGCACTCTTTTTTTTTTTGTTTCATATTGTGTAAAGATATTATGCTCAATTATGAACACTGAAACCATCGACCATTATAGTTAACTTATTTGTATCAAAGAAATAAAAATGATAGATGTTTGTAAAAATACGTAACGCAAGAAAAATACACCTTAATTAACTCTCTATGGGACCGTGTGACTTAAAATTTACAAACTGACGAATCTATATTTAAAAAAATTAATTTTCTTTAGTTATCACTGCACTATTAAATTTGATTACTGTATTACTGTAGCGACATCACGATCCATCTATAGCAATTATTGATTTAAAAATTTTCAAATCTAAGTGAAAAACTGAAAGCAATCGTAATTTTTTCTCTGATAAGCAGACAAAATTCGGGCTATAGAGGGTTAATCAGAATCAGTGGAATATAAAGAGTTGGGTAACTATAATTAGATGATGCATTTTTCAATGTCTTTTATTTATCTGAGTTATCACAGGAACAAAGAAATGGATATTATCGATTTCCTTTGGTTTTCACTTGATTACAAATTGATAGGAGCAGTAGGAAAGATTGGTTATTTTGAGAATTTATCGTATCATTAATTTTTTAATAGTTTCCATTTATCTGAATGTAAATGTAGAGTTTTTCTTTTTTGATTGTAACCTCTATGGCGCCATGGGACTTAAAAGTTACAAACTGACGAATCTATATTTAAAAAAATTAATTTTCTTTAGTTATCACTGCACTATTAAATTTGATTACTGTATTACCGTAGCGACACCACGATCCATCTACAGTAATTATTAGTTAAAACATTTTCAAATCAAAGTGAAAAACTGTAATCAATCGTTATTTTTTTTCCAATATGCAGACAAAATTCGGGCTATGGAAGATTAAGCTTGTAACAATAACAATGATTCCTGTTTTTAATATCTATACAAACACGGAACAATATTTCATTATCGTTACTCTATCTTCCAGCACTCCATTGTCTCTGCCATGTTCGTTAACGACTAATTCCTTCATCTGTTTCAATTTACGTACCATATTTAACCGTTTTCACGACAGCACAAAGACAGCCTCAGCGTCAAGCTTACCTTCTATGATAATTGTAAACGGTCGTTGCGTTAGAACCTTTGTGTGTTTTCACAAAATGCAGCCAGCAATTAGGACGTCCGATTTAAACGGCGTGACAAGATTTAATTACATTAATCCGTATTCCAAAGTATTCAGAGCCTAGTTGGATATTTCAACTCCACGAAGTTTCTCCTGCTTTAGACATTGATTGTCACACGGTGACCGAGGAACTTCCACTTTGCGAAACGAGAACGGATTCCGCAACGAGGAAACGTTTAGGAGAGAACTCGGTTCCTACTTTGGCAATGATGCAGATTGTCGTTCTAGATAGCTAAATTGGCCGTGGGTATGTGGAAAGCTCTCATACAAGCTAAATGACAATTTCTCTTTCACCAATTGACCGAAAAGGAACTCCGATGTGTCGTGTGTAATCAAAAGTAGGTTATCCAGCGATGCTTTGTGCGAACCAATCATAATTGGTTTTTACTTTTCTCTTTCTCTAAATGTATGAGAAGAAGGAGGAGTAATTACGGACAATCACAAAAGTCTACGTGACTTCACAACACATCTTCGGTTATTTTTTACATTTCATTGTGCATTGGTTGAATTTAGACACGTTTTGAAAAAATAACACTATTTATTAACACTAGAACTACCGAGGTGGTCAAAATGACTGGTTTGGAATTTCTCGTATAAATTCTATAAGTTTATAACGATTCATTTCCAAGAATCAATTATGATTTTCTATAACCAATATGAATAAACATTTGTTTCCTTTGCATTTTATATTTTTTCAAATAGTTATCATTTTTAATTCTTTGGTCGAAATAGGTACAGTTTAATCGTTGGTAGTTCTAGTGTTAACGCTGCAGAAGACGTATACACTACCGTTCAAAAGTATCCGGGCGCTTGCTTATTTTTTACAGAATGTAATTTATGATTCTGTTACGGATATGTGTAGCAAAGTATTATGATAGGATAAAATTGAATATTGCGAATAAATTATTGAGCTAGTATGCAATAAAAATGAAATTAAAATATATATGTGTCAAATCTTATGGAACTTTTGTTATTTGAAACGTTCTTTATATTTTGGTTATTCAATTGCTAAGCTATGAATTAAATAACGGCGTTCTTAAGTTAGGTTCCACTCTACCCCTAGTTTTTACTATTTTCGAACATACAAATACGTTTTTAAGGAAGAAGACGTTGAAAACTGTCGAGTGGAACGGAATCTTTCTTTTAACACTAGAACCACCGACGATCGAAGCATACTTATGTCTACCGCACGAATCATAATGAAAGGTATATAAAAAAAATTCATAACGCAATGTAGACAAAGCTTTATCTGTATTTTTAACAGAAAATCACGGAAAATCGCCGGTGAGATTCTTCGGTTAATTTATAAAATTTCTGTAAAAAATGATTAACACTTATTAACATATTATAACAATTACAGGTAGCCGTCCTACAACACGGCATCTTATAAAACGGTTTCGCTGTAACACGATTCATAAACACGGCATCCTATAACACGGTTTCGCTCTAACACGATAAGAAAATTGGAAAAACCTTCGTACAACACTGTACTTCTATAGCCGCAGCGAGGCTTGCCGTCTTAAAGATACAGTTTTGCGGAAAGTATTTCTTTTTATCTCCGTGGCCTGAAAACAAAAGTGTCTCACGCTTGTACATACATTTATATTTTTAATAAAAAATCTACCGTGTTATAGGAGGGTTACCTGTACTATAACTATTATATATATATATTACTATAACAATTTAAAACACTTATCATAACAATTATTAACTTAACCCTGTATAGCCTGAATTTTGTCTACTTATCAGAGGAAAAATTGCGATTGATTACAGTTTTTCGCTTCGATTCGAAAATTCTTAAAGTAATAATTGCTATAGATGAATCGTGGTATCACTGCAGTGATACGGTAATCAAATTTAATAGTACAGTGATGACTAAATAAAATTAATTTTTTAAAATACAGATACATTAATTTGTTACTTTTAAGTCACACAAACCCATAGAGGGTTAATAAAAGGGTGATTTTGACCACTTTGGTAGTTCTAGTGTTAAAACGATAGTAAATTGAAAAGAACAGGAAACACATTTTCTGGTATTTTGCGTGAATTTGCAGCAACGATCGAGGAACATTGGGAGAAAGTCTTGGTCACCTTTTACATTTCAGGCTACCAGTCCATAGAACTACATTTTACGGCCTTCCTAGTTACGGAATGATCGGTATCCATAGATTTTAACCGATTATCGTTCCTGGCGAGAAATGCAACTGGTTATGCAATTCCAATGTAACTATGAATTTGAATATTAGAAACTCTATGGTAAATAGCTCGGAAGAAACGTGCCTTTCGTTCGAAGGATTTCTTTTCACGATAATGTTCCTATATATTTTACAACTGGTATACAAAATTCATTTCTATACTTAACACTAGAACTACCGAAGTGTTAAAAATTATCAATTTTTCGATTCCTAATTTTTCGTAGATTTTATAAATTCACTAGTGTGGCTTTTAAAAAAATTTTCCCTGATTTTCTGTTAAAAATATAGATAAAGGTTTATCTCCACTGATTTTTAAATTTTTGCATTTATACTCCCGCCTATAACTGGACATTTGTAACTTTTGAATAGATTGTGTATCGAAATGGAATTTTAGCCGTTTTCAAGCTATTTTTAATAGTATAACTGAACATTATAAATATTTATATTATAAGAATATTAATATTATAAGTCCACGTGTATTTATTTTAATAAAATTTCTTTAGTTTAGACGTAAATTTAAGAAAACACAAAAAACTAACAAATAATTTTAATTTTAATATGAAACAGACTTTTATATAAATTTACATTACTTCCAATTTAGTTAGATAAAGTACAGTTTAGTTAATAGAAGGATACAGCTAAAACTATACCTAAACAGTTAAATTCATAAAATTTTATAAATATATAATATTGTATATATACCAGTGTTAGTCTGTACAAATAATTAAGACAAAATATTACTATAACATACAATTGTACAAATACAATAAATATAACACTATACAATTGTAGGATATTGATTTATCTACAGAATTGTTATTACTAGATTGCTGATTTTTATGCAAATTCATATTTCTATGAATATAATTTAAAAACTAGAAGCTAGATAGGCAATTGTTTTATTCGCTAAATATTTATTTTATTTTTTTATTTTTATTTATAACATACAATTGTATAAATACAATAAATATAATACTATACAATTGTAGGGTATAGATCTATCTATAGAATTGTTATTACTAGATTGCTGATTTTTATGCAAATTCATATTTTTATGAATATAATTAAAGAACTAGAAGCTAAATAGGCAATTGTTTTATTCGCTAAATATTTTTTTTAAATTGTTTATTTTAAGTCGCATCAACCACTAAGTTGGATTATTAATTACTGAGATAACGAGTACTATATTCTGAATTTATTTATACATTTTTTACTTATTATATGTATTCTATATATTTTTATGTTTTTAAATTTTCTATAAATGTATAAAAATCTGCAGTCTAGTTATTATGTATACCGTTTAAAGAAATAATTAATTTATCACTGGATCAATAAAATTGATATAAATAATTCGTGTAAAAGTAGCATTTTATCATCTTTTTTTTCTTCGTAAATTAGCGTATTTCATTAATTTTGTTTCGGTAAGTGGCTTTTTAAAAAGCGCCCTCTTTTTCTTCAAGAACCTCCTCCGTGGAAGAATCTTCTACGTGTATAATTGCGTTACGTAATGGTAATTAATGATCCGTTTAATTGAAGGATGAAAATTAAATTGCGAGCAACTCGATTATGCCGATATGTATATACATACAAGCTTTCCTCCTTTTTATGATGAACGAACACGGTGATGATCAGATCGCTGAACAAAAGCGTTGCACCAGTGACGTAATACGTTTATGAAACAATACAGTAGCATAGCGACCTTACACGCACGGCGTTAGAAAAACCCAATGACGGTTCGACATTTGACAATATAAATTGCTCAAGAGAAATGTTAATTAAGAGATATCACCATTTTATCCGTATTATGAGTCATATCAGAGTAATGATTCATCAATTTAAAATAAGATCCTTATGGTGTAAAATAACATTTTTATCACAAAATTCTTTTGCCACTCATCAAAGTGAATCATAATTTGACATTTGATACATTATAAAAATCTGTATAAAGTGAGTCCGGCAAGTAATGCAATTCGTTTTTTTCCGCCATTTTTCCTGGTCTCAGCGTATTTGATTTGTTTATTTGGGTGCGAGGGATTCTTAGCTTTAATCACTTGTGCTGGAAAGACGTGCCACACACGTCAAGACGTTCATGTTTCAAAGTCGTGAACGACGTACATATTGTACACGTCGATAGGTAGTTGTCGCGGAAATAAAATCAACGTGCGCGGAGCACATCGACTGTGATCGTTTGACGAAATACAGTTAAATACACCATATTGCACAAGATTATTAATAAATGAAATTTAAGTATTTTTTTGGTACGCGCAACTATGAATTAGCTGCCAGCGCAAGTGGTTAACACTAGAACTACCGGGGATTAAAGTAGAGTTATTTGTATCAAAGAAATCAAAATGATAGATATTTCGAAAAATACCTATAATAAGGGTAACAATTCTTTATGCATATTTTTTACAAAAAATTGCGGAAAATCCTCAAAAATTCATTATTGTGAATTTCTAAAATTTCTATAAGAAATTATGAACAAGTCATTTTGACTCGTCCGGTAGTTCTAGTGTTAAAACGCCTGCAACCTGGGTCTTCCCCACACTCTGGAAACGTCAGAATCGTAGTTTCCGTGAACTTCTTGTTACTGTCCGTGTCACGACGCAAAATGGAGAAAACAATCGAACAACGTTCCGCGATTAAATTCTGTGCTAAACCGAATAAAAGCCTTGCCGACACCAACCAAATGATTAACATGTTCAACCCGGCACATTTTTTCGAAGTCCGTATGGTCAGCGGGCTCGAGGTTATCAGATGTTTATTCGTCTGGCGGCGCTTGTTTGTTTCATTATTTTCTCTGTTGTCAGTGACTCGAGTCTGAAGTCTACTTGCATCTAATTGTTATAAATTACTTATAATGTTTGGCTCCCACAGAGTTCGTGGAGCCGTATATGTAGCAAAAAACAATTTGCCAAAACAATAACAATACTTTATTAAATATATTTAGGTATACAACACAACTTAGCAGATATCACTGTCTAATGTCCAAAATGAGAGTCCAAATGTAATAACGTTCTTAATGTCCTATGTCCGAATGTAATAATCAAATGTCCAAAAGTGACGTAGTAACGTCACTCTTAATGTCCTGGTCCAAGTATAATAGTAATAATAATGATAATGAACTGAATGCATGATGTCCGAAGGTATCCTATCCTTATATCTAAATTCTGTCCGTCCAGGGGTGTGTCCTTGAAGCTAATTCTTGTAGTGGGAAAATTGTCTTGTCCAATCTGTGTCCGTTTCTGTCGCTGGGGCGTTTTCTACAAGTAGTCCTAGGGTGGTGGAAAGATTTTGGTAAATCCGGTAAAGTCAAAAGGTGGCGGCCACGTGTGCGTCAAGTCCGTAGTCCGAGGGGTAAAGATTATGATACGTCAATTGCTATTGAGCGGAGAGGCCGAAGGCTCAGGTAGTAACTAAGGTTTCGACGGTTCTCCTGGTAATTAAATTACTAGCATGCAAAAAACGGTAAAATTAACAAGTCCTCAAAAATAGCAGCTGGCGTGTCCGTATCATAAACTTGTGTCAGTCCGGTGTCCTTAACATATAAAACTTTATTTACAAATTGTGAAATATATACGTAAGTAAAATACTTTTATTTTTTTAAGGTTAGACATTCTATAATTTCTGTTTTTCAATAATTTATTATCGACCCTTAGTATTATGGAGTCGGACGATGATTTTTAGTTCCTGCGAAATTGACGCAGAAAAAAACCTAGAATCTTATATTCATCGGACACGGAATTTTTCTTTTCCATTGTATAATATCATCCAGTCTCTTACCAGTTGTTCAATTTAAAGTATGCTTTTTCAAATAAAATTAGAAATATATGGGAACTACCGATGGTCCACGCCGTCAGACAAAGCAAACTAGGTGTGGACCACGTTCACGCCGCCAGACGGAGCAAACTAGGTGTGGACCACCGGTGGTCCACGCCGTCAGATGAAAGCAATGCCTGTGAACCACCGGTGGTTCACGCCGGGTTGAACGTGTTAACTCTTTGAGGTACATTCAGATCAAAAATAGACCCATGTTGCACAGGAATTTTATCGGATTTTAAATGAAACAAAATTGGTATATTTTTATTAACCACTTGCGCTACGATTTAACCATTTCCGGATATATCCGGCATTCATCCGATGACCTGGTGTTACTTATATAATTAATAAAATTTTATATAAATATTTTTTAATATTAAAACTATAAACGACGCTTCTTAGAAGAAACATTGTTTTATTAAACAGAGTTCTTATTTAACGCCCAGAAAAATCTTCATACAAAAGAGGACTGACCGCGCGCTACGTGTACATTTTTGGAGCGGCGCCTCGTACAGTGAGAGTGTCACGGTGGACAGAGCGCTCGTACCGAAAAGGTTAACTTTCGGTAGCCGTGCCGCGCTCCACGATATAACTGGCGGTAAGGTGTTACATTGACGCCGCACCGCGTCTGCGAGCGCTAGGCTTTAACCCTTTCGCGGCGAACAGCGCCTTTTGGCGCTCAGCTATAGATGCTCGCTTCGAGCGGACAGCGCCTTTTGGCGCCGTTCATTGTTATCGACATCTGCCCAATAATGTCCCATCAGTCGATTGTTCTCGACGCGCTAGCAGTACACGCTTCTTGTCCAGAGATGTTTTATATAATCGAATATAATTATCCGTAAATTCTGCCCCGATCATGGACAAATGGGCGACGTTCGATCTTCTACCGTCGCGCCGGCTGCTTCGAGCGCTCCGCCGCGAAAGGGTTAAACAATGCCTTAGCGTGTTGGTAGCGTCTTACATAAAGAATTTTACACGGATATGAATGAATATTTACACCAACAATAACATTTTATTAATTAACACGTTGACTGCCGTGGGGGTCACCGGTGACCGGCACTCGACTTGACTACAGCGCCATGGGGGCCACCGGTGACCGGCGACGCGGCTAATAGTAAAATACATAATTAGAGTAAATATCGATACTGATAAATTTTATAATAATACCACTGTTACTATAATGGTTTGAAGAAATTAATGCCATAAAGGATATGCAAAAATAATTTTATTGGTATAAGGAAAATATACATATTTGTTTTCATCATAATACACATCGCATAATAAGAAATTCGTGTTGGCGCCATGGGCAAACCAAGTAAAATGCGCGCGGCAGTCAACGTGTTAATAATCTACTTCTGTATGGTACGCGATGTCGTGCACTCTGGAACTGTTGCTCGAATAATGAACGGTTGAACTGTTAGCCGACGTGCCACACACGTTGTTTTTGTTTTTGCGCCAAATGCCTATCGACGTGGTATACACGTCGTTTTCGGTTTTGGAACAAAAGCATCTCGACGTGGATGGCACGTCTTTATAGCGCAAGTGGTTAATAAAGGTATAACATCGTGTAAAAACATGACAAAATAGTAATAGTTAATTAAAATGTTAGTGCAATAAACCTTCCGTTTATAACAATTGGTCAACCGTTAATCGCGTGTTGAATGTTGCCAACACAAGGAATACGTTTGTAACATTGTTTGAATACATTACCAACTGCTTTACATAAATATGGCGAAATATAAACCTATGCACACGCAGCTACTGCAAGATTTCGAGGTGGGACTAAAAATGTCCCACCATGCCGTGAAATACATCAAAAAGGTGGGACACTTTTAATCCCACCGTACCTCAAAGAGTTAAGGAAACATACGGAGACCCTGTTCTTTCCTATTCTCAAGTTTCCAGGTGGTTGAATTTGTTTAAAAATGTTCGCAAACGAGGATTGGGTTAAATGTGTAATTGACGTTGTTTCACGATGGATGATGATTTATGTGGAAAATTTAAGAAATAGCAGTGTATCAACTAATTTTTTCTTGTATTATATTTTGTATAAGCTACATTTTTTGGTATTTTTACAGGCTCTAACCCGAACATACGGGTGAGACCGTCCATTTTCAAGGTTGATATTTCTTGATTAAAGAAGGAAATAAATATTTCGATATGTCGCGAAGTATCATTTGTATACATATATTCTAAATTACGTACGCGCTGCTTTAATTTGCCCGAAACAACAAAAATGTAAAAAACCAACAACGGCTTCTTTTCAAAAAGTGATCGAAATATCCCGGATTCATCCTATGTACGCCTATCGAATTTTTGTTATAACGAGTGCCACCAATTATTTGCAGCATTCCAACCGACGAATCTAAATCCGATTGAATGCACCTCGACTGAATTAACACTAGAACTACCAAAGTGGTCAAAATGACCCATTCGTAATTTTTTACAGAATCTTTATAAATTAACTACGGTGCCTTTGGGGAGATTTTCCGCGATTTTTTGTTAAAAATATAGATAAACCTTTGTTCCAGTTGTATTACGTATTATTTTATATACCTTTCGCTTTGATTTCTCTGGTAGAAATAAGTATAATTTAATCGTCGGTAGTTCTAGTGTTAAAAATACGACAATTGCATTTTTTTCTTTCTTATTTTTAGGAGAAATAAATTTTTAACGTTAGAGAAAAGTTTCTTAACATGGACAGAGTTCCTAATACGGACAATATCAATATTTATTAATATTTTATGTTAATAAATTATATTTATGGCGACCGTCACGCGATCCTCTTGTTGCGCAACTTTTGTTTAAATTGCATTACATATTATTTCATATACTTTCCACTTTATTTTCTTCGGTAGAAATAAGTATACTTTAATCGTCGGTAGTTCTACTGTTAAGCAGTCGAATTAAAAAAATACGATATTTGAGATCAGAATATTATAAAACCTCTAATTTTACCTAAACCTTAATCAAACAATTATAACCGTCAGGTTATAATTTTGTAAATTAATAATAATTTTAATAGTAAAAAAAAAAAAAATATAACTTTGATAGAAAATTTCTTCGAAATGCAGGAAATGCAGGAAATTTTAAAATTTGTTCACCTTTCAATTCTTCGTAAATGCATAAAAATCCGCGGTTCAGTAATAATCTCGAGTTTCTATATTTCTTCAACAATTTTTAAGCCTTCAAATGTTATCGTTATTTAAAAAAATATTCAAATTCAAAAACTGATCACGTACTGAATCCACTATTCGAGCTCGTAAATCGCGATCATAAATTCGTTTCAGCGTTAACAATTAAGATTCGTGCAATAATCGTCGGCAATGGGCGGCTATAAACTGAAGGAAAGATCGTTGTAAGTCGTTTTAGGATATTTATGGAAAATGTGCTGGCACGGAACTGCTTGTTCTACGCGTTTTATGTCAGATTAAACGCGTAAGTGCGCGTACGCGCGCGCTGGTCACGAGCATCTGCTTGCCATCCGGCTCCATTTACCAATTGTGCTCGTTAATTTCACGACACTCCGTTCCTTCGTGCTAATTGACCGCTTTAATAGATTTCATCCAGACCAAAATGCCCGAAAAAGGAATCAGCCATCGGTGAAATAGATGTGGAATTCTTAATTGTTTAGTTGGCTTTAACGAAGATGTATCTTGGACATTGAGAGATACTTTAACCGTTTTGTTGTGACTTTCGATGTTCGCCGAGCTGATGAGTGCTTGTAATTTTAAGCAAGCTACGGAAGTCGGTTTGTAATTTTTCAGTCATTGCTAACATGAACTGTAGTTTATCTATTGAGTTCGTAAATTGAGGAATTTTCCAGTAAAAAGGCTCGCGAACCTGTTTTATTTGCATATCTTAATTAAGCACTATATTTGTAAAAAAAGAAACTACCCTCAGTATATTCGTAATGGAAGTTGGTTTCTAATTTTTCTGTCGTTGGTAACATAAATATTACATTATTATGTTCATAAATTGAGGATATTTTTAGTGAAGGAATTCATGGAACTATTTTATTTGCATATTTTAATTGAGCATCGTATTTGTAAAAAGCTACCCTCAGAATTTCGTTTCAATATTCCATCGATTAAAATTAAGGCAGTACTTGTTGTTCAGTCAATGCTGAATGACGCAAATAATTCACGCAATTATTTGTACACGTTTTAAGAAAAAAAATTTTTTTTTATTGCAATATGTTAGTTGTGTTAAATAATATATATATATATATATATAAATAATATATATATATATATAAGAGTAATAATATTAGAATAGTAAAATTAGAAGATTAATAATATTAGAATAGTAAAATTAGAAGATTAATAATATTAGAATAGTAAAATTAGAAAATTAATAATATTGGAATAGTAAAATTAGAAGATTAATAATATTAGAATAGTAAAATTAGAAAATTAATAATATTGGAATAGTAAAATTAGAAGATTAATAATATTAGAATAGTAAAATTATAAAATTAATAATATTAGAATAGTAAAATTAGAAGATTAATAATATTAGAATAGTAAAATTATAAAATTAATAATATTAGAATAGTAAAATTAGAAGATTAATAATATTAGAATAGTAAAATTATAAAATTAATAATATTAGAATAGTAAAATTAGAAAATTAATAATATTGGAATAGTAAAATTAGAAGATTAATAATATTAGAATAGTAAAATTAGAAAATTAATAATATTGGAATAGTAAAATTAGAAGATTAATAATATTAGAATAGTAAAATTATAAAATTAATAATATTAGAATAATAATATTATAAAATTAATAATATTAGAATAATAACATTAGAAGATCAATGGTATTAGAAAATTAATTATATTAGAATAATAATATTAGAAGATTAATAATATTAGAATAATAATATTATAAAATTAATAATATTAGAATAGTAAAATTAGAAAATTTTAATGTTCTTTGATGATATATATTAGAAGACTTTGATATACTTTTGATATCCTTAATTTTTTCAATTTTATTAATCTAAAAACAAAGTAAAATGATATTTTGTATTGAAAATAAGTATACCTATATCAGAGACCGATAAAATTATCCTAAAGCTGTTACATTTTCATCTAGAGTTCGATACTAATTTCAGAATACAAAATATTCAAGTTAATTCTCGGATAACTTAGTAATACAAAACTGGTCTGTAAGTTACTGAAATAATGAGCGGTACAGAACGGTTCCCGATGATTATACGCGATCGTGCACCTTTAACATTCGAATCGTTCCACATTCTGATTCCACTGTGAACGCACCACGAATATCAAGATATGTGTATCGTAAGAAAATTTTTCTAGTGAAACCGTTGCTCGGGATATTCCTTGACCTATTTTGTATTTATTCCTGGTAAGCAAAAGATTTAAAATCTGTTGTAATTAATTTTATAAACGCATCAAATTATGGAAACACTATCAAACCAATGTTGTCACTAGTAATGGACAATATTTTTAATAGAATTAGATCAGCTTAAATGGTCATTAAATACGTCTTTTATTGATCTGTTCCATGAACTTTTTCATTAGACCTCGTAAAAGTCATTGCTCTTCGTTTGATTTCGCGTTCTTCATAAAAATTGATACGATTAAAAATCGAGTTCTTCGTGTAGAGCACAATAAAATAGCCTCAATGAGCGTCCTTATCAGCAAACACTGCATTTACATTGAAATTTTCGATTAATTATATTTGCTGTGAGAAGATATTTCATTCATAACATCGCTTTTCGCGTTATCGGCTGATTGTATACAATTCTGATCTCTACAATTATTTTTTTCTGAAAATGATTTTCTGATAATATAATATAATATAATATTATAATATAATAATATATAATATATAAATTATATTAATAATATATAATACAATATAATATAATACTATAATATATAATACATAGTAATTCAAATCTCAAGAGAAATAATCTTATGAAAAATAAATCACTAATTTTTTAACCCTGCTACAACCGTTGAATTATTTTCTATCCAATCGTATTCGTCTTTCATTAATAAATTTTTTAATAAATTTCTTTAAGTATAAAGAAGCTGTTGTTAATACGCAAATTTTTTTATTTGTATTTTATGCTAAATATTATAATTTTTCCTCAAAATTGGGATTTTTATTTTAGCGAAAGGAAAGTGCGGTTGGATCGAAAATAATCTGAAGACCGTACCAGTATTATTAGGTTGTCCCACAAGTTTCTTTCGTTTTACTAATAAGTATTGGATGCATAATATTTCTTGTTTTACAATATATTATTTTATATATGCTCCATTTTGATTCATTACCTTCCTCCATTTCTCCTTTAACTCTTTGGGGCACGCTGGAATTAAAAGTGTCCCACCTTTTTGATGCACCGTAATGCATGCTGAGATATTTTTAGTCCCACCTAGATTTAGGGAAAAGGATGTGCTTTAATAAGTACCATTCATGAACCCATGAGGCACGGTGGGACTATTTGAGTCCAATCCTGTAACAACAAATTCAATTGAATTACTATTATTTTTTTATGTTTTTACATTACGTGATTCCTTTATTAGTAAAGATATACCAATTTTGTTGCATTTAACACGTTAAACGCCACGTCGATTTTGGTCGACTTTCCTTTAGGCTGTGTGCTGTGATAATAATTGAAAAACATTTGGTCGCAAAATAATTAGGAATTTAAGAAGAAAATTGTAGAGGACTGGAAAGGTAAATCGTACCTTTGTTTAATGTGATTTAATAGAACTCGTTGATGAATTATAAGGTATTATTTTTTGAAATTGATACTGTCAGTTTGATGAAATCAACGACGCCTAAACGAAAATTTGAGCGTCGGTCCGTAGAGACCGGCGTGGCGCTTAACGTGTTAAAACGCAGTAAAATTTCTATGCAACATGGGTCTATTTTATTATCTGAAGTCCTGTGCCGCAAAGAGTTAACCGATAAGTCTGTGTATTTACTTATTATGTATGTAAACACTACCAAACGAAGCCGTTGCGTGAAAGACAACGAAAGAAACTTTCAGGACAGCCTAATAATATCCATATTTGTTAAGATATAATACTTGAATAAGCGTAAAACAAATTATAAAGAAGTGATTTCCTCTAAATCATTTCTTTATAGAAGGAAAAATTTATGAGCAATTTTAATAATTTAAGAGCAACATTTATGAGTACAATTAATCGTAAATCGCCGTAATATTAATTGATTTCCCTGTTTTTGTGAATAAAAATATTCAATGAATTTTCCTGTTATGCTACGTTGTTAAAACACGAAGGCTAGAAAAATTTTTATTGACAAAGAAATTCTCGCGTAATCACTATTGTGAAAGTAGAAAACACGTTAAAACTAAAAGCTGCGTTAAATGTAATAGAGCTGTAACAATAACTGTTATCCTTTTACAACGGAAGCATTAAGAAACCGCAGAACATTCGACGTAAAATCCTTAGAAAGCGATAATTTCATCGCAGTAGGCCGTATTATTTTTGCATTCGAAAACGATCGAATATTCCTTCGAAGTGAAAGTGCATTGTTACGTGATGTGAATTAAAAATTTTACGGGATTTTAAATTGAAGCTTGATCTAATCAAATTACCGATTATGAGATATTATCCTGAATACGATTATATAAAAAAGTTTCTACACGAAACCAATTAATTTGATCGTCTAGGAATTATTAAGGAACAAAATCGATTAAAATAGTGATTATCTACGGTCAAAGAAAATATATCTTTTTTGTTGAATTCAGGAATAGGAAATAATTCTTTTATATTTTTTTAAGCTTTATTATTATTGCTATAACTATTTTTTTATGTGTAGAAGAAAGTTGCTTAACACTAAACCTACCAAAGCGGTCACATAACCGTTTCGTAATTTCTTCTCCAAATTTTATAAATTATTAACCG
>SMSQ01020821.1:8020-18141 GCA_019453375.1 Ctenoplectra terminalis
TTTTTTTTTTTTTTTTTTTTTTTTTTTTCTTGCAACGGTATCGAGCGATAATCCCCGGCGTACGATAAAGTACACAACCCGTGGTCCACGGTTTGGAATTTGCTTAAATCATCGTTATTTATTTCACAAATCTGTTCAGTACAAAAATATTACAGTATATATATATTCTTGTAAATATATATATATATATAAATATGTATATATAATTTGTTTGTTCATTTTCTTCGAATCCTTGACGCTTAATTAACACCTAGTATATGCTAGTTTAGGAATTCTAATTGCTAGGTACATCGAGTGTGTGTTCATTCTCCACAGCGGTTTATTATTATATTATTATATTATTATTATTATATTATTATTATTTTTTTTTTATTTTTTTTTATTTTTTTTTAGATACTTATGGTAAAATGATCTACGCTGGTGCAGACAGACAGGCGTATGGCACGTTCGGTTTCTCTCGCGTTTCCATCGGGAAAGAGAGAAATTATATTAGTGTGACAATGAGTACGCGTGATTCGTGACGCGATAGTCTGTCGAACTTAATGACCCAGGATAAATATTAATAGAAGGAAAAGTCGTTCACGTATGAAATAGTGAAATGATGTTCTTCAACAACGATCGAAGAAAGTATTCGCGCTTTCCGAACTCTTTGATCTCTATGATAAAATATCTTTTTATATCGATATCATGATAATCGGTAACTCCACGGCTTTCGATCAAAACGTGTTCAAAGAGTATCAAAATTTTAACCCGACGTTGCACAGAATATCTTCGGCAACAATACAATTTCACAGTTGTGCGAATACTTTCCGCAGTCATCGTACAGCAAACAAGATCAAGTTCGAGCTTTTCAAGGTACCCGGGTAATCGTTCGAGGGAGCAAAGACCAATACTCTAACGTTGCTCGAAACAGAGAACGCGTCGTCGCGAGAACAAACATCATAAATCAGTGTCCCGGTTCGTTCTCGCGTCGTCGCGCGTAATTGTATTTCATTCGCGCGCCGAACACGGGTTCGATCCGATAATATCGCCCCGATGGAGGCAAATTGAACACGAAAATGGCCAGGACCGATCAAACTATCCGAACCGACCAACGAACCTTGGTCACAGATACCTTCTGTTTCCGAATCGGAGCGCTTTGCGCAAAAGTACGCGTGATAGAAATGCTTTAAAGAGGTCGAGAGATCGATCGAAGCAGCGATACGAGCGTTTAATCGGATGCAGAATCTCAGGAAAGGTAACGAAGTATCCTTTCATCGTGAACCATCGACGTCTGCTAGCTGATCAGAGGAACGCCAACGAAAAGAAGCAACGAGAGCTGAAAAATCGACTGAAAACTGGCACACCGTGGGCCCACTGACTGGCCACAGCGATACGTATCCGGCTAGGGAGTTCTCCAAGTGGCTATCGCGACTTTTGAGCTGCATTAGCTAATCAAGCGAACCAGGCGAGCACAGCTCGGTGAAACGGTACGGTTTCGATTGAACGGCTCGCTTAGGTGTGCGGTTTTCCACGAGATCGCCGTGCAGGGAGATGAAGTCATTCAAACTCCACCTTTTGTTTCATCCTTTATTTCCGCGAAACTTTTCCCACCGGCTACAGCGCGGTGAAAATAGAGGGAACTCGATCGAGCGGAGCAGAGAGAAAGAAGGTATCCGCCTCTTTTCCGTCGATTCGATCACGCACATACTTTCGAGAGCCTGTACGAGAACTTACCGCCTGTTTTGAGCAAACGATATTGCCTACAATGGAATTGAAGCAACGAGAAACAGCTCCGTTCCCTGCTGACCGTGAGCCACGGAAAACCTGGAAACGATGCCAGGCGACCGGTTCAATTTATATATTCGAGGGTTTATAATTATACGCCACGTGAAAGCGTGAAGGCGAGCCTGTAGCGATCGGTGCCGCTTTACCGCGATGCTTTCGAACGTATTTATACGCTCCTCGGTACACGTCACGCCGGTGGAAGTCATACACGAAAATAGAAAGAGTGGCGCGGTGTGTTCGCCTAAAATCGGGACGAAAGGGAGACGAAACTAGAGCCCTGACGATATCGAGAATCTCCTTCGAATTTCCTGCGAGAAAGTTCACAGAAGTTGTGCAAAGTTGCGCAAAGTTGCCGCAGACCATTCAACTGTTAAGCTGTCGCCGATCGAGTGACTTCCGTATTTTGACGAGCACAATGCGAGAACACGGAAAAGACTTATTATATACTGAGAGGACCTAGACAACCGCGCGGACGAAACGATGATCCTGAAACCGTTCTCTTCGTATAACCAAGCTTCGTCCGTGTACGTGGAACGGAACGCAGTTGAAAATGGAAGGGAGCAGAGGGACAATATTCCGCGACGACGTAGCAATCTTACGCGATGCCATCGGTTACTGACCGACTTGCTACAATGGAGGCAGCTGCTGCTCGCAGTTGGGAACGACAACCGTCCCCGGCTATCCGGACAAACATATCGCACCGATGGCCAACGGCGCACAGTTAGCACCACCACCACCACCACCACCGGCACACCACCGCCCGTCACCCTCTTGCACGAGAGAATTCCTCGGCTGGGAGGGTTGCAAGGGCGGAGGCATATCCAGCAGGGCAGCTGGCACTCTGACCTTGCGGGGCAACCCCCTCTCTCTTCTCAGTGAGACACCACTGGCCAACACTGTAACAGAGAGAGAGAAAGAGAGAGAAAGAGAGAACGAAAGAGAGAGAGAGAGTGAGAGAACGTGAGAAAGAGTGAAAACAGGCTGGAAGTTGATTAGGGTGCAAGGGAAAAATGTGAAGGACAGGAGGGATCCTTTTTTTTTTTCGGGGCTCTAACATACAGGGACGATCTTTGCAACACGAAACCCGCCATTTGCATACGCTGACATCGATCACTGCGTTATGTTCCTCGACAATTGTGCTGTGCAGAATTAGAGAACAAAAGAGAGAGAAAGAGAGAGAGAGAGAGAGAGTTTCGTCGAGGGAATACGAAGCGGTATAAGAAGGATGGTAGAAACTAGGATAAAGAAGGTCGACAAGTACCGTTATATCTCTCAGCCTCTCTCTCGTATCTCTTCACTCTGCCAGTGCATTCGAGCACGGTTTGTGTAGCTGTGTTCCTGTGTGCGCATACAGATGTAGGGAAGCCCAGCTTCCGTGATATATGTGTGTGGATTCAACGGAACAACCGTGCAACTGTCACACAAACTGTTTCGGGACACCAGTTTTCTCTCTCCCGGCGACGATTCTCCGACTACGCGGCGACCAACCCTCGCACACGTTTTCCCCCTCGTTTTCAACCAGGTGATACTCGCGCGTAAAGATTCGACATAATGGAGAGGTGACTACTACCTCGTCCGGGGAAAGAGGTACGAAAATTCACAGCTAAGAGGAAGGACGATTCGTTTCGACGAGTGTCGAACAATTTTGGGGGTTGGAAGAAAAAAATTGGAGCGTTCTGAACGATAAAATGCGATGAAATTGGATGAAACGCGATGAGACGCGATGAAACGGAGTGAACTAAGATATTAGACTGACCTAACTTGGAGGATCACTGCGAGAGAGCTCGCTTAAAAGCTTTCCTGGCAACCGATTCATTTTTAATGTCCTCAAAATATCCTACAGCGGCGGCGTTCCTTGTTTTAGCTAGCGTGAAACTCGAAATAGATGGCGTTAGGTTAAAAATAATTTCACCTTCTCATGCAGAGAATCCATAAATCGCCAACGCGCCGCGCATCCGAATGTTCCTAGCCTCGCATAACGTATTGGTTCGCCTAGGTCAGAGGAATATCGCGGGCTGGATAGAGCCAATAACTAACGCTGATTGATCGCGCAACCTCCCAGAACGAAAATAATGACACGCTCGAGGCGGTGGACGAATGCAAACAAAAGGGGCAGCAAAGCGAAGCATGGAGGTTTAAATGCAATAACCATTCGGATGTACGATACATCCTGCGACGGATTGCAATCGATCAGCTTGCAAAAAATGTATATGCGTGTAAAAAACGGAACTCGAAATGAAACGATTTCCGTTTCCAAGGTCCGTTTAAAAAAAAGAAAATAACAATTTAAAGTTTCGAGGATTTAAACCTTGATCGTGATGGTCTACGGTTGATCTCCAGGATTCCTTGCTAAAGATTTTCAGATTGTTTTACAATTCCGTAACCGTTTGATAAATATGATAAAAAAAATCGTTCCCGTGTTTTAAAATATTTATAAAAATGAACAAAGTCGATAAATTAATCCGAAGACTCAAATCCAATCGAACGGGGTTAAATAAAATATTTTTTGTTTAATTATCGAAAGAAATCTTATTCCATAATTTTTCTCACACAAAAAAAAAAGAAAAGAAAAGAAATAATAATAAGTCTTAAGTATTATGATATATCGTAATTATTCCAGTTCATGAAAATTCAGTACTGAATTATTACGCTACATTTGTGATATAATCTTCTATAAAGAATCGCTTCCTCTTAGCCCGAATAGCCAACTTTATGGGACACGTCGTATAATACAATTTCATGGTGCACCGAACCACGTGGCCGTAATGACGGATCTAAAGAAGACAAGAGTCCCTCGGAGGATTTGAATCGCGCGTTTAAATCTGAATCTCACATTATCCCAACGTTTTAGCGCGCAAACATTTCGTTTGAACAAATGTACGGCGCCAAATACTCCAGGCGCACGAGTAATGCTCGTTATTTGAATAATTCGTGATTCAAATATGACGCGGTATTCTAAAGAGATTAGCGATCATTAAATATTGCATTAAGTCTAGCTAAATTATTATCGGGAACTGGTGGACGCTTTGAAATTCAAACGAAACAATTTCAACTGTATCCATTTTGCAACCCCCTATCTGTTTCAATTAAATTATCTCGTCGAATAATATATTAAAAGCAATATTCTACAAATTAAACCGTCCACCTAACTTCCCCATCGTTCATTTTGTACACGGTTTGCGCTGCGACTTTCCTGAATAATTGAAAAATTCAGAGGGCCAAGGTATTATGTAACGTGTTTGCGAAAATTGAATTATTGTAATAACCGGTGCAGATACGAGCTGTTCTCTCGCAAAACATCTCATTTCGCTTTGTTCTAAAGCGAAATAGAGAAATGCGGAGAGAACGAATGGTGCGTGTTGCACAAACAAGCACGAAGACACAAAATATGTTCGCTTTGCTCGAAACTTCACATTTGTAACGTAACATCTTCATCCTCTGAACGCTACAATTCCAACGATTAATTCCTCGGAGACGCTTTCACGGCGCGGTAGATTCAAGAAAAAAAAAAAAAGCGTATCTCACGCGTACGTTCGAAGAAAGTCCGAGAAAGTTTCCAAACGCCATAAAAATCTGCGAGATATACGCGAGACAGCTCGGCGGAATAATCCATGCGAGGAATTCTCGAGGAGCCACGACCGGAAGTCGAGCATAGCCGCGATACAGGTATCCAACGCATTGTTAATGCTTCGAAAAACAAACATTCGACCGAGATACCGTGTCGCGTGCACCGGTATCGCGTCACTCTTCTTCTCGGGTGAGAAGCACCGAACGAGAGCCTGAAGACCGGAAGTTCTCTATAGAACCAGATCACGGAGAAGCTCACCGAGGCGAGAATCGTTGGGACGGCTCCTCCGTGTCTCTGTTTCGTGGTATTTTCGATAGATCACAGGACGCTCCTAAGAATCGAGTTTCTCCAACTTCCCTGCGAGTCTCGGCGCCACGCGATCAGTTTCGAAGACCCAGCCCGAGACTTTTCTCCTCCATTGGCTAAGCTAGCAGAGTTTAAAGCGAATGAGTACGAGAACGAAAGGCAAAAGCCTCTTGTCGCGTGCTCGAGAAAACGAAACTCTTTGCAGCACCGACCCTACCCAGTGATCCTCTTATCGAACAGTCCGTCGACTCCTACTCCGACCGTTCATCCGTGAAGTACGACCCCTGTAATAAGGGCGAGAAGATATGCCTTTAAGGAGCTTATCGCGAAAAGGACCTCCCCCTTCTCTCTCGACCTGAGTTTCTTGGTCTACTATATTACCCCTTTCGCTCTCCAGACTTGGTCTCTCCGCTTCTGTGTTGGCTCTCCTCCTTCGCCAACCTCGGGAATATTAAACAACCGATAGCCCCGCGAACCGTCGATAGTTATAATACGCCGTTTCGTCCTCGAAGCCGCTTTGGACGGGATCGATGAACGGTCCGCGCGAATATTGGTCGCGCCACGAGATCCGGTGGCTGATTTTCCAGGCGGAAATAATGGTATCGAGAAGTACGAAAAGTAACGGAAAGTAACGGAAAGTAACGAAAAGAAGAGACCGTGGACCGAAGGGGAAAAAGATGGTCGACGACAGGAGCGAAATCGTTTGACGAACAGCGGCTTAATTAGAGAGCAATTAGGGCCGGCTTATAACGTTGCCGATCTTCGAGCGCGGGAAACCCGATCGAACGCGCCTTGTCACAACGGCCTCTTGTGTAGGAGGATTTTTCTGGCTCGTCCGTTAACGTTCGCTGTGAGCTGGACAAATTTGAAATCGGTAACTGTGGTTCGTCGCGGGGCGAAGTTATCGAGCAGATTAAATTTTTAAGAATTTTAAGCTGGAGCAGAGGCGATTATCGATTGCGAAAGATGATTATGGAATTTTCAAGTTGATTCCAGTGTTGTTCTAACGAGTAAACGGCCCGGAGAACTATCAGAGACTGTTTTGGAACTGTTTCAAACGTTTCTAATCTAAGTTTAAGACGACGGTTTTAGAAAGTATTTGAAACCACGATGATTAGAAGATCGTTGTAATATAAATATTGAGGATGAGAATAATTTCTCCGAGCTGTCCTCAAACGAGAAATTTGAATACTTGAAAGTATTAAAATCGCCTGAGGATTATTCGTGTTTGAATTACAATTAAGAAAATGTTTCCTTAATTAAAAAGACAATAATTTCCGATTGGACAAATCGGAAAAGAGAAATAAAAATTCCTTGAATCCTCCGAAAAATGTAATAAATCACCACCTCTAAACTACCGCAATAAGAAACCTTTCCCCTAACATCGACAAATTAAAAATCATCTCAACGTTAAGCCATCGAAATTTCCTTAGCCTGGAAGTTACGCGGAAGAAAAGAGGCAGAGGCTCGTTTAACCAAATTAGGACGACTCCGGAACCTCCTAACAAACGCACCATTTATAAGGATATTTTTTGCAAAAGAGGAGGAACAAAGAAGTTATTTAAGCTGCTAATTTACAGCAACTCGACCTGCATAGCTAACCAACCGTCCAGACGACAGCGTCGAGGCTGGAAAAATAAAACGAAAGGCGTACGGAAGTTGGCGAAGGAGATCGATCGGTAGGACGACGCAAGAAGACGCGCGCAAAAAGAATAATTACGCTAATGAAGGGAGTGCGATGTAATTAAATGCAACGGGGACCGAACCGATGGACCGTGTCGTCGTCACGGCCGGACGCAAAACGACGAAACGCTTTTTATCGCTAACCGTGAAACGCCCTTTGACCAAGAACCGAGCAGCGCCGAGACTGTCGGGGGAAAGTCGCGTAATACTAATTTCCATTTCGCCTCTCCCAACCGTTGCTCTACTAATGTACGGGAAACCCACCGATTCTCTGCGCCGTACCCTGTTAAAGGTCGACAGAGTTGTGACACGAGTAGGAAGCTCCTTGTACCGGAGACGTGACAACGTGTCTCGTCCGATGACACAAAGATCTACCGACGATTCTCTCCTCCCTCGACCTCACTGCCGGGTACCGCGAGAAATTCATGGAATTAATCAAGATATACGGGAAATGATCAATAATTAACCTGGAACCGAGACACATATCGCGTACCGTTTAATTTTCCGATTAGCAGTAGCATCGATTTTTCGCATTCTTTCTTTCGTGAACAACTTTTCCTTATCTTTTACCAGCTTTTAGTCACGGACAGACACTGGCGGCCATCTTGGACCGGTTCGACGAATATATAACACGCGTCGATTGCTCGTCGATCGTAAAATCCGCTTATCCATCACGATACGATGCTGACATCGATACGAACGGTTGCACATTGTTGCTACCGATACGGGGGCTCCTGTGAATTTCGCACCACGATCTGTCCGGATTGATAAGTACAGAATTACGAGCCGGATACGCTGCGTTTCTCGTCTCGTTCCGTCGTTAAAGTCTCGTATACTCCCGATCATCTTGCGTGACTAGCGTTAACACCGTTTTCGATGCAAGAACGATTCGCGCTCGCCTGGTCTGCGCCGAACACGACACAAAACACCGTCGCCGGGGTTAAGAGCCTATCGAACGAAAGAACGGGCCCGATGGAACGGTTCTTGACGTTGACTGACGAGACACGAAGTAAGCGGAAAGACGAAACGACCTTCGACCGCGCGAGACGCTACTCGTAAAGCCGGGGTGCTAAGTGGAAACGGCGAGCGTTCGAGGATTTAGGATCGTGTGTGCTCGCTGAAATTAATGGGAAATTAAATGCACTTTACGTTTCTTTAGTACCATGTAGCGAATATTAAAATATTCGAAAAGAATGTATAAAGATTTCTAAAAATTCCCAAACAGGGAATCAAAAAACGAACACAACGGCAGTATAAAATGGCGACAAACTTATGATACGACAAAATGGCTACTTATCCGGTCAAGCTTGTTCGATTATCCGGACAAAATTTTCAAACAAAGAGAACTGGAAATGAGATATTGAACACAACAGGTTTTCGATACAAACTATATTTAATTCAATATTCAATTTGTATTGCTATACAAAAATACATACGGTCGTCGACAAGAAATTTTGTCGATACGTCCGGATAATCTATCGTTAGAAAATTAGTCTCCAGATAATCGATGTTCTACCGTAATGAATACTTCCACGAATAAAACTCTTAACCTGTTAAGTGAGAAGGATTAATTCACTCGGCATACAGATTGTCAATGTTATATAAATAGAATAATTTATTTACCCAGTGATATCTCTTGTCTCTAAATACGCCCTTAAAATTCTATCAAGAGTATCAAGATTAATGTATCAATTTCTGATTCCAAGAATAAAAGTTTCCGATCCGAGAGCGACCCAGAAAACAGATTAAGAGGATTTCACGAATAGAAACGATCGAGCCACAACTGGTTTGCTCATTTCATAAAATACACGCGCGCTATGTTTGTAAATACTCGAACGCTCGACACCTCGCGTGTACAAAGAGAGATTATAGATAGAATATCAAGAAACGAGACTCGGTTCAAGTCTGAACGGTGCCGCTGGACTTCTGCAGTATCTGAATCTCTGGGTGTTTCTGTTTAATGTGACCCTTGAGGTTATCCAACCGGGTCCTACGACAACCGCACAGAGGGCACACGTAATTCCCTGGATTGTGCGTCAAATAATGATTCTTTAAATTCGAAACGACCCGACCGCATAATTTGCATTTGCTAGTGTACGTGTACGGCATCTTTTCGAAAAAGTCCGACAGATTAACTTTCTCAATGTACGTAATCGGCGCGCACTCAGTGCCCTGAGGGGTTAAAAGTGTCGTATCTGCAAATAGAGAAAAGTCGTGTGTGAAAAACGGCCATCGACGTGATCCGATCCGGAGAGACCGCTCACTCCGTTACCCTGAGCTCTTTTCTTTTTCGCTTTGATCAGATTCACTCTACTAGGGAAAAGGTTACATAGGTAGCGACAGGCGTGTCTGTATCTGTGCGTATTACGTGTCCATGTATGTATATGCTCGGTACTTGGTTCGTGTTACTGTTAAGGGTCTTCTCTGTATGTGTTCGTGCAGGCACGCACGCGAGCACAGAGAAAGATCGATGCTCGATTATTAGATGTCATGCACTGTCGATAAAAGATACCGTTCGCACGTTACATACTACACACGGTGATATCATAGCTGTTTATTATATTATATATATATATATCGTTATCGATTATTGATTAATCGAGTATTGTACTTTAAATGGAAAGGCACCGTAAAAAAACATCTATAGAAAAGTCTGTTCTTTGCAACAGCCTTCGGGCCTCAGAGACTAGTTCATCATGACTATTTTATCGAGCCACGCCGGCCCACGAGAATCAGCGTTTCTTTCTTTACTCATTTTTTTTTCCCGTTTTTCTTTCTATTTTTTTTTTTTTTTTTT
>SMSQ01020823.1:0-12920 GCA_019453375.1 Ctenoplectra terminalis
AAAGTAAAATGTCGAGTCTGGCTCGACATAAGACCGCAAACGGTTAACCCTATATTGTGACCACGAGTCTTATCACATTTGACTCGCGATACTCGCGTTTGGCCCAAAATTGCTATCACGAGTCGGACCCGTCAAAGTATGGCGCTGCTCGAGACTCGAACGGTTGAAAGCCATAAAACTTGAATCTTTCGTTTCACATCAGTTACAGCCATTCGAGTAACGATTAGCCGCAACCGTTTTATCTTCACAAGGACTCGTTTACATTTACGTTTCTTCGCGATCCGATCTCTGACCGTCAAACAAACGGTTGGAGGTCATTATCCCTTATCTCGCTCGTCTGGTCAATATTATCGACCCTGACAGTAGTGCAAGAGGTTCCGTGGTTGATTCACGATTGTTCCCATAGAAACCTAGCCTGTGCGATCGAATCGCGACCGCGCGTTCCTTTCGCGTTTAATACGTGCTACACATACGTGTGTACGTGTCAGGTAAACCTTGTACAGTCTTACAGACCTACCGCAGTCTCAAATATTGACACGACCCGTGATGAACCCAAGCGACGTCTTTTAGACATTCAAGACGTTAAGTTCGACGTTTCGAAGTTCGACGTTCGGCGCCGGAAGTCGTAACGCACTGCAAGATCGGATGGTTCACCGCCGCTTCAACGTCGAAAACGGTGCAATAGGTAAAATTGTCGCGCGATATCGTTAAAGAAAAGAATAGAAAAGAAAAGAAAAGAAATAAAAAGAAAAAAAAAGAAAAAAAAAGAAAAAAAAACTGTTTGACGTAGGCTGTTCTTTCTTTTATTTTGCTGCGTGCTTAACCGTACACCGTCATTACCGTCCGTGCGAATTTATTTTCGCGCAAATCGTGTCGCGCGCCCAACAATGATCGGGAGAACGTCGCTAGTGGAACAAAAAAGGATTCAATGGGCGAGAGAGAGAGGTGAGTGTGGGAATTTAAATGATTCATTTATTTATTTGTGGACGTTCTTGGCGTAAATGTTGCATCGTTGAGACTGGTTGGAAGCAATCTTGTTCAAATGGCAAGTTTGAAAAGTATCGAGGCTCTAGATACGATGCTTTGATACACGAAAATAGCGCGTCGCGTGATGTGTTGAAGCGATAATAAATTTAGATGGAATGGAAATTGTTTTAACCCCTTACCTTACGATCTCTTTTAGTATTCGTATACGTGACTGTTGTTCGCTGGTTTAACGCTTTTTCGAATGCGAAATATTAAAATATTATACGTCAATCTTATAAATTGAAATTGCAGTTAACTACCGACGAATAAAGAATATTTATTTCTACCCAAAAAATTATAACGAAAGGTATATAAAAAAATGCGCAATGCAAGGGAAACGAAGCTTTGTCTACATTTTTAACAGAAAATCACGGAAAATTGCCTGCGGGACGCCATAGTAAATTTATTAAATTTCTGTAAAAAATCACGGATGGATCATTTTGATCGTTTTGGTAGTTCTAGTGTTAATGTTAAGATTAAACTTTATTAGAAATATAGTAATGTGTTTTTATTGCATTTGAAGAATAATCTGCGCCACGAGCGAGACATGATTGTAAGGCAAAGGGTTAATATACGATGTTACGTTATTATATATATACGTTTGTATTGAATTAAATGTGAGAAAGGAATTAGTACGACGATATAGAAATATCGGGCGGGATATTAATATTTTGTACGAATACTGTAGAAGAAATGGCACGTCTTGGCGGAAGTTGGGGACTTCTGAAAAATAACGTCAATATCCGCACCAACATCCGGTAAGTATTGATTGCCAATCGATAGAATAGAAGAAAATGTCGGGACAGATTTATTTACTGCAATTTTCTATTTCGAAACACTGAGAACGTTTAAATGTACATTTAATGTAATATTATTTAAAACTGTACGTCGTATGAAAAAGTTACGATGTATTGTGATATTTATATAGATTAATCTTTTATTAAAAAATAGCAGTGTTTATACTTTCGTTAAAGCAATTGAGTAAATGTTTAAGATATAAATATATAATACATTTCGAAACGATCAATTTATTATTTTAAATAGTGATCATCTAAATTAATACTTTTACTGAAACAGGAAAGTCAAGTAAATTGTATTCGAATTTATTTTTCAATGTTAATGCAAATTAATGAAAGTATTGAACTGTTGAGTATGATACACCTAGAATATTAATTAATAATTAACACAAGTGTAATTAAAAATGCTGTAGTATTACAAAGTTTTGTCAAAATGATGGAAACAAGGGATTAAAGAATTATATATTTAGATATAATTGTCGCTTTTGAGACCGTCATTTTTCGAATAATGTTTGAAGTAATACTCAAGAATTAAATTAGGTAACAATAAGTTAAATGCATTCGACGAATCAAGCATTCTATTTCGCATAAACTCAATACGAAGAAACATCTGTTCTCAAATAGCTGAATAGGGTCAAGGTACTCGCATTCTATTCTCCACGATATAGCAAGGTTGTAAATTAAAGCATCAAGTAGCAGAACCGACTGGTGCAGTGACACCCAGAGCCGCAAAAGCGTTATGTATTACTGTTCAAAATACAACGAGGCCGTAAAATTGTCCAGAAGTAAAAATGTGTTTCGACAAAAGAATAAACTCTTTGATCGTGTAAACTTGGAGTGTTCTTTCAGAAAGAAAAAAAGAAAATTATAAATGATTTCTTATTTAATTAAAAACATAATCTCTTTAACCCTCTATGGCGCCGTGTGACTTGAAAGTTACAAACTAATGTATCTATATTTAAAAAAATTTGTTTTATCCAATTATCACTGGACTATTAAATTTGATTACCGTATTACTGTAGTGACACCACGATCCATCTACAGTAATTATTAGTTTAAACATTTTCAAATCAAAGTGAAAAACTGTAACCAATCGTAATTTTTTCTACGATAAGTAGACAAAATTCGGGTTATAAAAGATTAAAAATTTTCAAATCAAACTGAAAAACTGTAATCAATCGTAATTTTTTCTCCGATAAGCAGACAAAATTCGGTCTACAGAGGGTTAAAAATTTTCAAATCAAAGTGAAAAACTGTAATCAATCGTAATTTTTTCTCCGATAAACAGACAAAATTCGATCTACAGAGGGTTAAAAATTTTCAAATCAAAGCAAAAAACTGTAATCAATCGTAATTTTTTCTCCGATTAGTGGACAAAATTCGGGCTATAGAGGGTTCAAAATTTTCAAGTCTAATTGAAAAACTGTAAGCAATCACAATTTTTTCTCCGATAAACAAACAAAATTCGTGATATAGAGGGTTAAAAATTTCACAAATCTAAGTGAAAAACTGTAACCAATCGTAATTTTTTCTCCGATAAGCGGACAAAATTCGGGCTAAAGAGGGTTAAGAAAATTATGCGTGTCATCATAGCGGTGCCAGCAAAGTGCAAAGGGTTGAACCGTGACTACGAAATATTTGATACAGCCCTAACCGAGGTTCCAATCCTTGTTTTTTCATACTTCTCTCGATTCATTCACCTCGATACTCAAACATGTATTATAAACTTTGATGCCTGACCGACTTTACAACCTCGCCAGCTCGTGGAGGCTACCATACCTAATTCATTAGACCTATTGAACTTAATATGCGTGCTCAAAGATAACCAGAGTGGCTTATATCGATCCGATTATAAATCAAGCTGTCTCTATTCTACGATACATTAATAAAACGCGTAACGCAGCACCTATCCGAGCGGCGCAAGAATGTCCTTGGCGGAAACGAAGGACAAGCAATTGTCCTCGAAACCTTTTCGTGCTGTTGGACATTACGGAAGCACGGTCAGCCTGAAGAGTCTGGCGACAGAGAGTTCCGGGAACGCTGGCACGAGCCTAAAGTGTCTGGACTGCAATGGTGGTAGCTTGATAAATCTGCACGAGCAGCCGGAAGTGTCGCAAATCAGGCACAGAAGCCCGAGCTTGCCACCGATTTACAACAAGGATCAACAACAATATCTCTGCCAGGTTTGTCTGCACGATATGCTTAAGGAAATGAATACACTTGCACAGGAGTCAAGGATTGATTTTTTTAAAATTGGTTTTTACTCAAAAATATGATCTTTGTGAAATATATTTGCAAAATTTTGTATCACGAATTACACTCTGCTAGGTTTGTCTGCGCGATATGCTTAACACTTTCGCTACGAATAGCGTATATATACGCGTTTAAAAATGAAATTTTTATAAATTTTGTAAATTTTATAAATTTTGCTACGTATATTTTTGTTATATCAAGAAAAACTGTATCGTATACCAAGAGCTCTTTCGATTCTGAAGGCACCGTAATTAAAGGGTTAAGGGAAAGAAGAGACTTGCACAGGAGTTAAGGATTGATTTTTTAAAAATTAGTTTTTATTCAAAAATATGATCTTTGTGAAATATATTTGCAAAATTTAGTATTACGAATTATACTCTGTCAGGTTCGTCTGCACGATATGCTAAAGGGAGATAATAAACTTGCATAAATGGAGTTAAGGATTGATTTTATTTTAATTATTTTCTAATCAAAAATATGACCTTTGTAAAATATATTTGCAAAATTTAGTATTATGAATTATACTCTGTCAGGTTCGTCTGCGCGATATGCTAAAGGGAAATAATATACTTGCATAGGTGGAGTCAAGGGTAAAATTATTTTTTTCTCAAAAATATACGACCCTCGAATGATCATTTGCGACCCAATTGTTTTTTTTTTTTTTTTTTAAATTTCTAATTCTGAGATGAATACAAGAAGTTGTTATTAATATGGATAATTTTTAATTTCAATTTCGGTTGAAAGTTTTTTAATAACATTTTTTAAACTAGTTCATTTTCTCTGTGAACCGAACGATGCCAAATTTAGATTGAACGTGTAAAAATAACTATATCAGAGTTATTTTTTTATATTTTTAGAGGTATTAAATCTAAATATTAAATTTGATAGACGCATTCTTTAATCTTGCAAATGTATCTTCTTAAATTATATACTTGTTGTTTTCGCATTACAGTAATTTTTACTATACAACAGGCAATTATTTATTTCATTTTATATCGTACAAATAACCAACGATTCACGATACTGATTAGAAGAACGATTTTTATCAGATAAAGGTAAAACATTCAACTTTTTCAATGTAGTTTCGAAATGAAACCACGAGAAATTTAATATAATCGTAATTTCTTTTTGTAATTGAATATTTCTAACATTGTTCCACATTTGATGCCACACACGATAGTATTATATCGTGCATGACAGATTACTTTTGAATATTCAATGCATACAATTTGTTCTAATAGCCGTTCTATGCGATGGTTGAATAACAAATGAGCACGTGCTTTTAATTGCCACTTCGAGACTGTGTTAAAAGCTATACGTGACTGTGTCTTATTCGTGAGGGGAAAGCAAAAGTAAGGCAGTCTGGCAAATCGATTCTTATCTTGGAACTAAAGTTCACTCACCCCTGGCTACCCCTTGTATATACATATAAAAGTTATAGTGACCAGGTTTACTTAGAAAAATTACATACTTCGTATCACGTACCTCAATTTTCATATCTAATGTAAGATATAACGTTGAGGCAATTATGTTTGATATAGACTATAGTTTAGTGAAGAAGAAACCTACCTGCATTGTTAATATACAATTTATTTTCGGAATTCGTAGAAAATGCTAAACAATTTTAACCATTTGTAACCCGAATTTTGTTTGCTTACCAGAGATATACAAGATGTAACGTTGAAGCAATTATGTTTGATATAGACTATAGTTTGGTGAAGAAGAAACCTACCTGCATTGTTAATATACAATTTATTTTCGGAATTCGTAGAAAATGCTAAACAATTTTAACCCTTTGTAACCGGAATTTTGTTTGCTTATCGGAGGAAAAAATTCGGTTTGATTTTAATTCGATTGCAGTTTTTCACCTACGACTAGACTTGAAAATTTTTTTATTTATTTTAGACTAATAATTTCTATAAAGACACTATCTGATATAGTAAGTAGTAATAGTAGTATAAGTAGTTCTTCTCAATTTCATTATTCATTTCATTATCGTTTTCTTTACATTTCACATTTTTGTTACAATGTTTTAACCCTCTATGGAACCGTGTGACTTAAAAGTTACAAACCGATGTATCTATATTTAAAAAAATTAACTTTCTTTAGTTATCACTGCACTATTAAATTTGATTACTGTATTACTTAATTATTAGTTAAAGCATTTTCAAATCAAAGTGAAAAACTGTAATCAATAAGCAGACAAAATTCGGGCTATAGAGTCTTTTTACGTATTCTCGTATTATTTTTAAATATAGAAATAAGTTACCAAAGTTCGTATCGAAATCTACATTCTGTGTATTGCAAATTATATTTGCGATTGACCTTATATCAAGATAGAATCTAGGAACTATAAATCTTAAAAGTCAATACAGAACCCTGTCACGCTTTGTCGCTCCTATCTCCTGCTGGCACAGTAATCATATCCAATGTACCTTTATACCTACTACACGTTGAAGGAAGCACGATTTCAAGATTGATGAAAAGAAGAAAATTGCTTTTTCGTCACGCGAACGCTTTTATCTTTCAGAATAAATTCGTTCTTTCGTGTTCTAGGGTCAACAACGAGATTTTGCCATAGAAGGATTGCACTACCATTCCGGGAAACCCCACCGACTTTATGATCGTTTCGAGAATTCGAAAAATAACAATTACGGATCACAGGGTGAAGAACGCGAAGGAGAGACTTCCGGTTACGCGAGTGATTCTGTAGACATACCCGTGTCGGCGAAAGGAAGTAAGTTGATAAAATTTTAACTTTAAATAAGTAGAACTCTAACTGGAAATAAGAAGTGGAGCTTATTTCTATCGAAGAAATTAAAATGAAAGGTAAACGAAGAAATAAAAATGAAAGGTAAACGAAGAAATAAAAATGAAATGTAAAGGAAGAAATAAAAATGAAAAGTATACGAAGAAATACGTATTGCAGAGAAGATAATCCTTTATCTATATTTTTAATAGAAAATCACCAAAAATTCTCCAATGGGCGCCATGGTTAATTTATAAAGCTTCTGTGAGAAATTGGTTATTTTGACCGCTTTGATAGTTTTAGATTTAAAATAACAAATTTAATATTACTATTTTAATTTTACTCGGCTACTTTTGTTTGAAGTAAAATTGTGAAGACACATATTTATGTAAGATTTGAAATATATTATCATAAAGTGTTCATGTAATTATGATACGAACAACATATTTTCTCCGAAATTATATAAAATTAAGAAAGGTTTCAAAGATGCACGATTTTTTATTTCATGCTAGCATTGTTACCCGGCTGCAAGCCACCAGGAGCGGAAATGAACGAAAAGACATGGCAGAATCCTTACCAGACAACACCTGAAAGTTCGTTGCCACCGTCGAGGAGATTATCAGATGGTAGAATTGGCGAACTTAACAGGCCAAGGTGGGGTAGTGTCTGGGGTCAGGAAACTACGCGAAGAGATCCACCACCACCCTCTTGGCTGGCAAGATTAGGACATTCGAGTCAAGTACGGTTGCACAGAAACTCTTCTTAATTGAATTTTAATAATCACTCGATGTTAGCTTCGATTAATTGAAAAAAAATATATCTTCTGTTCTTTTGAATTACGATTGCACAGAAACTCTTCACAACTAAATTTTAATAATCACCCGATGCTAGTTTCGATCAACATAAGAAAAATATATCTTCTATTCTTTCGCATTACTATTTCATACCTTAAACGAAATTCTTGCTATTAAAAATCTATAATTCTTTTTCTATTCATATTTATCAAGGTTCTGGTTATTAATCACGAAAGCGCGAGCAGTTCGGACAGTTCAACGATCGGCTCGATCGGATCGGATAATAACAAGTCTTACCTTCGCGGTCAAAATATTCCTGTCGATGCAGACATTCTTCAAGAACGGGAAGTCAAAAGACAAAAAGCTTTAGAGCTTCAGATCGCGATAAAGAAGCAACTGGAGGAAAAGGATCGACAGAGGAAAGAAGAGAAGGAGCGAAAGCTGAAGGAAGAACGGTTAGAGGAAGAACGAATTAAACGAGAAAGAGAAAAAGAAAAGGAAAGGTACACTGAATTTATTCGTACAATAATTCGTAGGTATCTCTGCTATGCAAACTTTATTATTCAATGACGGATTATTTTCACATCAGGTTCGAAGAGGAGCAAAGAAGATTGAAAGAACGAGAAGCGGCTAAATTGCGACAAGCCGAGGCGATGCGCGAAGTTCTGGAAGCGGCAGAACGTTTAGCGAAGGAGCAAAAGAAGATGCGACGTAAATGCGAGAAAAGTGACGATGAAAATACTACATTGTCGTCTAGAAACTGCGAGTCAAATGTTTCGAACGAAAATCAGTCTGATCAAAATTGTCTGACTCCGACGATCCAACAGAACGCATCTTTCAATAAGGACAACGTTAAGGATAACGGTGACGAACAGGAGACGCTGAACGAAAAAGAAAATGACAATAATAGTAACGGTGATAATAATAACAGCAACAATAATAATAATTCGTCGGACAAACCGGAACAAGACACGAATAACATGAAATCGGTTCAAGTTCCTATCAGCAAAGACGTGGCGATCGTGTTGAGCGGTCAACTCGAGGATTCGGAGCTGCTCAATAAGGCTAATCTACAGTTGGTCAATTTGGTGCTGACACCATCGCCCAGAAAATTGGATAACAATTTGAATAATAATTTATCCGTAGGCTTAAATACTTTCATACAGCATATAGGAAGTTCGAACTTCACACCGAACTCCTCAAGAATTCCATCGAGGATCGTAGAGAATAGATTGCTCACGCCAAGCAAGTACAGAGTTATGAATGGCCGTGATTTTGGCACGCAGACAGATATAGAAAACGATGTTCAGGACTTTCGGGATAAAATGGAGGAGTTGAACGTTAAGGATACATCTGCGAAGGACTGCAAGGATGCAACGAATGCTAGTAAAAGGGATATTGAAAAGTGAGTCGTAATATGATGCATTGAATCACACACTTCAAAAACTTGAAGAATCGTAGAGGATATTATTCTTCTGTCTTGCAAATAGAAGCGGTAATTATTATTTCATTTCGTTTGTCGAATTTCTATTTTTCATATACTTTATTATAATGTATTGTACAATTATTTTGTTTCTGTTTTTTTTTTTTTTTTTTTATTTTTTTTATTATGTATTTATTTGCATGAATGCGCAGTGTTTATTATCGCAAGTTATACTTGTTTCCTTTATATTTTATTACTTACAAATATGCAAATACTCCATGTATTGCCACGAAACGTTTATGTATCATTAAATATGTACAATACTTGTTCATTAATTTAAAAGGTCTGTTAACGTCGGTTCGACGGAAGAAATTATTATGAAAACTCGATCCAAATCTCAGCCTAGAAGGGCTATCGACTCTAGGCCACAGTGGAACGCTAACAGGTACTTATTTCGTTCAATTGAAATATAAATAACTATTTAATCAATCACCATTCTATATGCCATTTTCAAAGTAAAAGATATTCAAATTACTCGAATGCTTCCTCAGGCCAGGAACTCGATATCGCACGCAGAGCGAAAAAGATCCTCATTACCAACGACGATTGCGAATGAGGAGACGTCAGGTCGAATCTAGCGATGAGCGTTCAAGGTAGATACAGTTCGTATTAACCCCTTGGCCTACACGATATCTGCCAATTGCGCAAGCTATAGTAAACAAGAAAATCGGTCGCGCACCGTGCCATTCAACTGTTCAGCTGTGTACCCGAATTGACGCAAAATGTATACTTTTCATGACATATACGTATATTTCAGTGCAACAAAAGGAATTGTGAAATAATAAACAATGTTTAGGTACAAATAGTAATTTTAAGACGTTTAGGGTGTAATCATGATCAATTGATCAGTCGACAAAAATAATTTGTTTATGACACAAATTCTTTACCACGAGTCAGACTCGTGGTTTTCACTTATGGCACACATTCTTTACCACGAGTCAGACTCGTGGTTATAGGCCAAAGGGTTAATTTTATAATTTTATTGTTAACCCTTTGCGGTCGGAAGGCGACTCTCAGTCGCCACGGCGTTTCGCGCGACAGGTCGGATGGCGAGTGAGAAGCGCCAATCGGTGTTTATGTTAGATTACGTTAGCTCCAAACGATAGGAACGCAGAATTGGTTGTTGGAAAGGTTCCTTAGCTGTTTATACTCTTTTGTATGAAGTATCAAATGACACATGTTAACGGAGATAATTTTATTCGTACCTGTAAGGCGCCCGACACCTTCGCGAAAATCGCTCCGACCTGGCACCTCGCTCGGCCGNGGAATTAGTACGACGATATAGAAATATCGGGCGGGATATTAATATTTTGTACGAATACTGTAGAAGAAATGGCACGTCTTGGCGGAAGTTGGGGACTTCTGAAAAATAACGTCAATATCCGCACCAACATCCGGTAAGTATTGATTGCCAATCGATAGAATAGAAGAAAATGTCGGGACAGATTTATTTACTGCAATTTTCTATTTCGAAACACTGAGAACGTTTAAATGTACATTTAATGTAATATTATTTAAAACTGTACGTCGTATGAAAAAGTTACGATGTATTGTGATATTTATATAGATTAATCTTTTATTAAAAAATAGCAGTGTTTATACTTTCGTTAAAGCAATTGAGTAAATGTTTAAGATATAAATATATAATACATTTCGAAACGATCAATTTATTATTTTAAATAGTGATCATCTAAATTAATACTTTTACTGAAACAGGAAAGTCAAGTAAATTGTATTCGAATTTATTTTTCAATGTTAATGCAAATTAATGAAAGTATTGAACTGTTGAGTATGATACACCTAGAATATTAATTAATAATTAACACAAGTGTAATTAAAAATGCTTTAGTATTACAAAGTTTTGTCAAAATGATGGAAACAAGGGATTAAAGAATTATATATTTAGATATAATTGTCGCTTTTGAGACCGTCATTTTTCGAATAATGTTTGAAGTAATACTCAAGAATTAAATTAGGTAACAATAAGTTAAATGCATTCGACGAATCAAGCATTCTATTTCGCATAAACTCAATACGAAGAAACATCTGTTCTCAAATAGCTGAATAGGGTCAAGGTACTCGCATTCTATTCTCCACGATATAGCAAGGTTGTAAATTAAAGCATCAAGTAGCAGAACCGACTGGTGCAGTGACACCCAGAGCCGCAAAAGCGTTATGTATTACTGTTCAAAATACAACGAGGCCGTAAAATTGTCCAGAAGTAAAAATGTGTTTCGACAAAAGAATAAACTCTTTGATCGTGTAAACTTGGAGTGTTCTTTCAGAAAGAAAAAAAGAAAATTATAAATGATTTCTTATTTAATTAAAAACATAATCTCTTTAACCCTCTATGGCGCCGTGTGACTTGAAAGTTACAAACTAATGTATCTATATTTAAAAAAATTTGTTTTATCCAATTATCACTGGACTATTAAATTTGATTACCGTATTACTGTAGTGACACCACGATCCATCTACAGTAATTATTAGTTTAAACATTTTCAAATCAAAGTGAAAAACTGTAACCAATCGTAATTTTTTCTACGATAAGTAGACAAAATTCGGGTTATAAAAGATTAAAAATTTTCAAATCAAACTGAAAAACTGTAATCAATCGTAATTTTTTCTCCGATAAGCAGACAAAATTCGGTCTACAGAGGGTTAAAAATTTTCAAATCAAAGTGAAAAACTGTAATCAATCGTAATTTTTTCTCCGATAAACAGACAAAATTCGATCTACAGAGGGTTAAAAATTTTCAAATCAAAGCAAAAAACTGTAATCAATCGTAATTTTTTCTCCGATTAGTGGACAAAATTCGGGCTATAGAGGGTTCAAAATTTTCAAGTCTAATTGAAAAACTGTAAGCAATCACAATTTTTTCTCCGATAAACAAACAAAATTCGTGATATAGAGGGTTAAAAATTTCACAAATCTAAGTGAAAAACTGTAACCAATCGTAATTTTTTCTCCGATAAGCGGACAAAATTCGGGCTAAAGAGGGTTAAGAAAATTATGCGTGTCATCATAGCGGTGCCAGCAAAGTGCAAAGGGTTGAACCGTGACTACGAAATATTTGATACAGCCCTAACCGAGGTTCCAATCCTTGTTTTTTCATACTTCTCTCGATTCATTCACCTCGATACTCAAACATGTATTATAAACTTTGATGCCTGACCGACTTTACAACCTCGCCAGCTCGTGGAGGCTACCATACCTAATTCATTAGACCTATTGAACTTAATATGCGTGCTCAAAGATAACCAGAGTGGCTTATATCGATCCGATTATAAATCAAGCTGTCTCTATTCTACGATACATTAATAAAACGCGTAACGCAGCACCTATCCGAGCGGCGCAAGAATGTCCTTGGCGGAAACGAAGGACAAGCAATTGTCCTCGAAACCTTTTCGTGCTGTTGGACATTACGGAAGCACGGTCAGCCTGAAGAGTCTGGCGACAGAGAGTTCCGGGAACGCTGGCACGAGCCTAAAGTGTCTGGACTGCAATGGTGGTAGCTTGATAAATCTGCACGAGCAGCCGGAAGTGTCGCAAATCAGGCACAGAAGCCCGAGCTTGCCACCGATTTACAACAAGGATCAACAACAATATCTCTGCCAGGTTTGTCTGCACGATATGCTTAAGGAAATGAATACACTTGCACAGGAGTCAAGGATTGATTTTTTTAAAATTGGTTTTTACTCAAAAATATGATCTTTGTGAAATATATTTGCAAAATTTTGTATCACGAATTACACTCTGCTAGGTTTGTCTGCGCGATATGCTTAACACTTTCGCTACGAATAGCGTATATATACGC
>SMSQ01020826.1:0-22157 GCA_019453375.1 Ctenoplectra terminalis
GGGTATTCAATAACTGGTGGTACAAACGAAAAGAGAATGATTCTACGTGAAAGAATAAGTCGAAAATGAAGAATAAAATTTTTTCATAGGAAGCTTTGTCTTCCAGAAAATCGAAAAAAACTTTGAATTTTCGTCGGATACGCGTGATACACTTGATATTTGCTCTTCAACATTCCACGCAAACGTGTCGTTGACGACCACCATGTCGCCGGAGTTGTTCAAAAGAACCATACTCGCCGGAGTTGTTCAAAAGAACCATACTCGCCGGAGTTGTTCAAAAGAATCATACTCGCCAACGGTTCGTTCTGCTTTTTGAATAATTCGTATGTCAGGATGTCGACGATTGTGTAGTGGACTAAGGGTGTCAGGATTACTAAATAAATGGGTATAGACTAAATTAAACAAAACAAGAGATAGATATATTTGGAAAGAAAGAAATACTAAAATGGCAAAATAATCTTTCCAACGGAAGTCGGGCTTCGCTTGTTTTTAATAGCGCGCGCGGTCCTCCTATATTGATGCACTATAATTGGGATACCGGTGTCTGTAATAATTAGCTGCAGCTCATGCGTTTTCATCACACGCACCTAACGAAAGTATCATGTCCGTATATTCCCGATACGGGAACACAATACGAGTCTCGAACGCATCAATCGAAAGTTTGATGATACATCGAAAAGGAAATTTAATCTCTTGTTCGATGCGAAGCGTAATATGATGAAACGACGAAGAAAGTCGCGAGAAATCAGTTATTAAATAGGTCAAATCTGCTTCCGATAAGTTTAAAGAATGTTTGGAGAACTGATCGTCAAAGAATCGTTACTGTGCTTTCGTTCGTTCTNAATAAAATTTTTTCATAGGAAGCTTTGTCTTCCAGAAAATCGAAAAAAACTTTGAATTTTCGTCGGATACGCGTGATACACTTGATATTTGCTCTTCAACATTCCACGCAAACGTGTCGTTGACGACCACCATGTCGCCGGAGTTGTTCAAAAGAACCATACTCGCCGGAGTTGTTCAAAAGAATCATACTCGCCAACGGTTCGTTCTGCTTTTTGAATAATTCGTATGTCAGGATGTCGACGATTGGGATACCGGTGTCTGTAATAATTAGATGCAGCTCATGCGTTTTCATCACACGCACCTAACGAAAGTATCATGTCCGTATATTCCCGATACGGGAATACAATACGAGTCTCGAACGCATCAATCGAAAGTTTGATGATACATCGAAAAGGAAATTTAATCTCTTGTTCGATGCGAAGCGTAATATGATGAAACGACGAAGAAAGTCGCGAGAAATCAGTTATTAAATAGGTCAAATCTGCTTCCGATAAGTTTAAAGAATGTTTGGAGAACTGATCGTCAAAGAATCGTTACTGTGCTTTCGTTCGTTCTTGCACTTAATGATTCCTTTCTAAGAGGAATTTCCTTTTTATTTGCTCGTTCATCGAGTGCTCGGGCCAATCGTATCGCAGTTAAGCAAAGCAGTTGTTTAAGAAAATTTTTTAGCGTCCCAGTTTAAACAGTGTTCAAGTTTCGTCCACGATGAAGGAAATACAGTGCTCGAAATTTGCACCTTAATGAACGTTCGAGCTAATTGCAGCATTTTATCAGTTAATTCAAAGCACACAATCTTGCTGATATTGTTCCTTATTACATATTATTATCTCTAATTGCATTGTTATTACAGTAACCGCGCAGAATAATTTTATGTGATGCAAGCTACACGCTGTATAAATTATAGATTATTATCACTGCATATCGCTGCACCATTAATGTACAAAATTACTGTTTCACCGCAGATATTAAAAAATCACTCTTTCCAATCAGAGATCATTTCGTTTTATTAAAAAGCTTTCAAAAAACAAATTAAAAAAACGCTATCAGATATAGGAAGTTCCAAAACAGCCCCAAATTCTCTATCATCTCTTATCTCTCACCCCGTCATCTCTAAATCCACAAGAAAAAAAAAGAAAAAAAAAAAGAAAAAAAAAGCCAAGGAATATCACTAGCTTTTGAATTCGAGAGAATTCAATGTTGCTATAGCGCACGTTTACAACATCCCGTTGCAATAAGAATCAAGGTCTCCGGCTATTTACTCAGGAACCTAGGCGAACCGAAAGCGCTTTCGGATGCAGCATCTCGATTCCCGATCCAGAAGTCCGTGTTTCGCCGCANTATAGAATTGTAATAATAAATTATGGTTGTGAAATTATTATTTGTTATTATTTTGCTTACTGTTATTTATTATTATTTTGTTTATTATTATAAAATTATAATAGTAAATTATGGTTATGAAATTATTATTTGTTATTATTTTGCTTCTAATTATTTATTATTATTTATTAAAATTATTAATCTTTTCTTTTATATTTTTTGTTTTGTATTGTGATAAGCAATTGCGTAAATAAATATGCTAATATCTTCATGAATTCTATGAAAATCTAAAAGACGACGTAGAGATGTATCATTTGAGAACAGAAATCTAAGGATAATTTTCGTTTATCTGTTTCATTTAAGTGGAAGGCATTGTATTTCGACAGGTCAACATTTTATCGATGACTCCATAGAATTCAACACATTAGATTTTCATCTCTTCAGGTTCCTAACAAATTTGAAAATTTTCAGGCTTGTAAAATCCACCTAGATGAATTTTTTGCTGATAAAGAATAAAAAATTTTTCTAACACACAATAACAAAGCAGTCCAAAGCACTAGCAGAAGTTTGAGAAAAACGAACAACGCCTTGTTTAATAAAATTCCGCTTCTGTAATCTAAATTTCGTGATACAAATACCGCATTGAAAAATAAACAAAACTTTCTGGCCAATTCGATATCTATCATATTAATTCAAATTATACTTCTCTCAGTACCCCTCCCATAAATTCTCCAAGCGTTTACAACGCTACATTCAATTACTAACTATGTTACTGCTCAACAAGCAATCACTTTCATACACTCGTAAAATCGCGCGTAAAGTTTTATTACTTTAATAAACTGTCGCACCCGGTAGACAGGAAAGCGACCGCGTAGCGAGGAACGACCACGCGCAGGGGACTTTCCAACAGAAATTGTAATAATTTCTAATTAAGCAACAGGCGCACTTGAATCCATAATTACTACTCTCGTGGCACAGCTACGCGACAATTTTTAATTATTACCAACCATCCAACGTGTAACAATTTGAATGGCTGTCTTTCTTGCGACCGAAACTCTTGCGTGTGTCTTTTATTCTCATGCGTCGGTTCCAGCTTTTTATTTTTCGCATCGTCGATGTCCGGAGAACCAAGTGTCTCGTCTGTACACGCGATTTAGGCAAATGTTGTGCGTCACAGCGTCGACGGTTTGGTTCGCGACGATTAAATGACGCAGGTTTTGCAGTCAGAAGATCGTGGTCTGACTGAAAACCTTTTTACAAATTTGAGCGGACTGTATACTATTTTTTATTTCGTAACGATCGCGTGATGCATTAGGTTGTCCCAAAAGTTCCTTTCGTTATCTTCGCGCAATAACTTCATTGTGCAATGTTTATATTAAATTGGGGAAAAGAAATCTATTATTTTTACGTGAAACGATTTAACACTAGAACTACCAAAGTGATCAAAATGACCCATTCGTAATTTTTTACATTTGAAAATTAATACAATTAAATAAAGAATATAAAAAATTATAGAGACCTCCTTTATTACTGCCTAATTTAAACGTGGCCTCTAATACTAAAAAGGTTCCCCATCTCTGATCTCTACCATTTCTTACACTGTTAAGTCGTTCGAGTATTTCTTTTTTAATCTCCTAGAAATAGATAAACGTAGTTTAAATATGTAATACACACATACAGTACTGTGCAAAAGTCTTAGACCACCTGGAAAAAAAAATATTTTGCTATCTTAGAAATGAATTTAAGACGTCCGAATAATCGACGTTCTGCTCTACTGAAATAACAATTCTAGATACAATCGTAATATCGTTTCGATTATAAATTCTTGATAAATTCGACTGTACGTTGTCTAAACATGAGTTTTGACTGTGCATTTATAACTACTTTGAACAACTGTTGATTCAGCGTAACAATACAAAGCGATTGGTTGGCAAAATTTTATCGCAGAGCGAATTGACAAGTCCATAGAATTGTTTATAGGGTTGATTTATGACGCGACCTGCTCATTACTTAACGAAACTGACAGGATCTGGCAGAAGGCCATCGCTTGCCATTATAGTTATATCGGGGATGCAACAATCGCGTCAAATCACCCTCGTTTCCTCTTAAATGAATCGCGCTTTACAATAACGGAAAATGATTTAATTAGTTCCACGTGATAAACTCACACGGCCAGTGTTGTTCCAACAAAATGACCGACACATCGACAATGAACTGTTGCTGTTTGTTATAATATTCTAACCGTTTCCGCGATATAACGCGCCGTTATCATTAAAGTTTCGACGCTGTCGGCGGAGTTCGCGCCGTGAAACACGGAGTACGAACTCATAGCGAGATGAGTTCATTAAAAATTTACATACCCTGTTACATCCACCTCGCGAGTGCATGTTCCCTTTCTCGATGTTAACTTGCGACGTAACAGGGGGTCAACGATTTCAACCGAACACCATCGACCGTGAAACTTCTGTGCGCCGACATTTCGCTAGGATGATCACCTGCGATCTCGAAATGGTTGCGCGAGTACGCTGACGGTCTTCCTGTATTTCGAGCTGGAAATGTCTTTGCATCGAAACTCGTAGACAATTTCGATAAAGTTTTCTATATTTTGTTTCGTGAAGCCTTGGTGGCGATTTTTGTATTATATCATAGCGGCGATTTATTTTTAACACGTTGCCAATCGCACGTTGATTAACGCATTCAGTACGTAGTAAATCGAACTTTGTGACCGGGTTACGAGATATCTCGTCTCAATGTTTTGTCATATGCGCGTATCGACGACTCAAGAAATTTAAATTATATAATTAATATTATTTGGAATGGTGCAGTATTATTTAGAACGGTGTAGTATTATTTAGAATGCTGCTATATCATTTAGATGGCACGTCCTTCCAACGCAAATGGTTAACGCATTGAGTACGGTCACGAGATATCTCGCACGTAGTAAACCGAACTTTGTGGCCAGGTTACGAGATATCTCGTCTCAATGTTTTGTCATATGCGCGTATCGACGACTCAAGAAATTTATATTATATAATTAATATTATTTAGAATGATGCAGTTTTATTTAGAATGGTGCTATATTATTTAGAACGGTGTAGTATTATTTAGAATGGTGCTATATCATTTAGGTGGCACGTCCTTCCAGCGCAAATGGTTAACGCATTGAGTACGAATCACGAGATATCTCGTACGTAGTGAACCGAACTTTGTGGCCGGATTATGAGATATCCCGTCTCAACGTTTTGTCATATGCGCGTATCGACGACTCAAGAAATTTATATTATATAATTAAAATTATTTAGAATGGTGCTATATTATTTAGAATGGTGCAGTATTGTTTAGAATGGCGCTATATTATTTAGAATGGTGCAGTATTATTTAGTATAGTGCAGTATTATTTAGTATAGCGCAGTATTATTTAGAACAGTGCAGTATTATTTAGAATGGTGCAGTTGAAAGTGGGAGGTCTCCTCAAACGACAAGCAATGTCTTAACCAGTTAGCTGTGGCGAACTCTTTTCAGAGCGCGCACCTATGTGTGTCGCGAGAATCCAGCCCCATACGGGGATGCATGAATCCATCTCAAATTATTTATACTTTTTTATTTGTTCGTTTTATTTCGTTTTGACCTCCAAAGATTCTAAACATATTGAAATTTACAAATATATTTTAGTTTTCGCTAAAATCACAATTTAAATAGGAAATGGTAACTAAATTTTACGCTTCACGGATATAGTCGTCATGACACAAAATACTGCCATTTCTCCATGACGGATATAGCCGTCAAACACAGCTGACTGGTTAAGAGTCGTCGAAATGAACTAGTCCGACGCTATTTTGCTTTCTTACGATTAATGACAGGGACTTATTGTTAGCTCAAGTATAGCCAAATTGTATATTTGCTAAATTGTGGATCTCACAAGGGTTCTTCTAAGCTGATAGAAAGACTATTCCGATTAATCGAAGCATTTACACGTCCACATTTACACGAATCGCATTTTTAATTTCAATACACCGTTGGTAATTCTTTTAACGAATAATCTCAATTTATAATCTGTTGGTTCGATAATAAAGTGATAGATATTCAGTCATTACTTTGTCATTAATATACACATTTTGATAACATTTCAGTATCGTCGCCGCAAATTGACCGAGTTGTTAAATTTCCTACTGTTTAAATACTTATGGGTAATAATAAATATGTATAACAACCCAATACGTGAATTTATTTACGCGGTGTATTTTGATTAACTTTTCCAGGATAATATAATAATTAATTATAATGTAAATGATATTGAATACACGTTAGAGTAACTTGTACGAACAGTATGATTATTAAATTTAGTAAATTTGTGTTGAGAAAATTGGATGTTTGAATTAAAATATAAAGTTTATTTTTCTGCGAACGTTACATTCGTTTGCTTTGTTCCTTCACGTGGGTTTTTTTCATTAAATTTTTTAAACGAACTTACAGGGAATGTTCGTGTCATGGTTTTACTTGAGAAGAGATAATTACATTTGCTGAAAAGTTCTGAAACGATTTTAGTTGAAATTAGTTACTGGAAGCTATATCTGCACTTGAAACTCGTTNAAAGTGGGAGGTCTCCTCAAACGACAAGCAATGTCTTAACCAGTTAGCTGTGGCGAACTCTTTTCAGAGCGCGCACCTATGTGTGTCGCGAGAATCCAGCCCCATACGGGGATGCATGAATCCATCTCAAATTATTTATACTTTTTTATTTGTTCGTTTTATTTCGTTTTGACCTCCAAAGATTCTAAACATATTGAAATTTACAAATATATTTTAGTTTTCGCTAAAATCACAATTTAAATAGGAAATGGTAACTAAATTTTACGCTTCACGGATATAGTCGTCATGACACAAAATACTGCCATTTCTCCATGACGGATATAGCCGTCAAACACAGCTGACTGGTTAAGAGTCGTCGAAATGAACTAGTCCGACGCTATTTTGCTTTCTTACGATTAATGACAGGGACTTATTGTTAGCTCAAGTATAGCCAAATTGTATATTTGCTAAATTGTGGATCTCACAAGGGTTCTTCTAAGCTGATAGAAAGACTATTCCGATTAATCGAAGCATTTACACGTCCACATTTACACGAATCGCATATTTAATTTCAATACACCGTTGGTAATTCTTTTAACGAATAATCTCAATTTATAATCTGTTGGTTCGATAATAAAGTGATAGATATTCAGTCATTACTTTGTCATTAATATACACATTTTGATAACATTTCAGTATCGTCGCCGCAAATTGACCGAGTTGTTAAATTTCCTACTGTTTAAATACTTATGGGTAATAATAAATATGTATAACAACCCAATACGTGAATTTATTTACGCGGTGTATTTTGATTAACTTTTCCAGGATAATGCATGCGACATAAATACAGGTACCGTGCATAATATAATAATTATTTATAATGTAAATGATATTGAATACACGTTAGAGTAACTTGTACGAACAGTATGATTATTAAATTTAGTAAATTTGTGTTGAGAAAATTGGATGTTTGAATTAAAATATAAAGTTTATTTTTCTGCGAACGTTACATTCGTTTGCTTTGTTCCTTCACGTGGGTTTTTTTCATTAAATTTTTTAAACGAACTTACAGGGAATGTTCGTGTCATGGTTTTACTTGAGAAGAGATAATTACATTTGCTGAAAAGTTCTGAAACGATTTTAGTTGAAATTAGTTACTGGAAGCTATATCTGCACTTGAAACTCGTTTAGTTATTCTCCTTTGGTCTCATAATTATTCATAGTTATATAATATTGTAATTCTCGATGTTTGATGGAGAATATAAATTATTAATGTATTTAATTAACTCCATTTCAGTTTAACTACGTTATAAACATCATGTTTCTCAGGCTTCAGGGATCTACGTATTTTATACAATTTGTAAAGTTTTTATTCGCTTTGGAAAAATGAAGACGACCGACTTTAATGAAAGCATTGTTACTTGAGAACCTGGGCATTATAAAAGTGTATTAACACAGAACTCAAATTTTATATATTACCTTTCTTATCGCGCATGGATAAATAAATTTGATATTTCTTTTTACAAGTTTCCAAAAATGTATTGAACGTTTCAATTCTTTAACTATTTTTTTAACACTGAAATTATTCACCATTAAAGTATATTTATGTGTACGAAAAAGAAAATCGAAACGAAAGGTGTATAATAAAAATACGTAATCCACGGAAGACAAACCTTTGTCTATATTTTTCACAGAAAATCATAAAAAATTCTCAGAAATGTATCACAGTAAATTTATAAAGCTTCTATGAGAAATTACAAATGGGTCATTTTTACCACTTTGATAGTTCTTTTTAGCGCTAAATGGATTTTAACGTCGCATCTACTCCTCATATGTGATTACCAGCGACAATATCAAAGACAAAAATTACCATCTTAGTCATTACATTTTATTATAAAGCATCGTCTCTTTCAAGAAGAAGATAACTTTTGAAAATTATTTTTTGTTACCGAGGTTTCTATTTAATGTTGCTTTAATCATAAATTTCGAACGAGGTTCCTTATATTCGTAGCAGTTCTCACACAAAATTCTATAAAAATATTCTACATCCTACTATTTAACCCTTTACAGTCGGAATTCTGTTTGGTTACGAGAAAGAAAATAAAACTAATTAGCAAAACTTAAGTAGTTTCTCGTTTTAATTTGAAAATTCTTCAACCAGTAGCTGTTATAAATAGGCTGTCTAATATCGGAATAGCAGTATAATAATAAAATTGAATACCGCAATGACAAGCAAATAAAATGAAATTTCAAAAATATAAATGCAGGTGGCTCTCCTATAACACGGCATCTTATAACATTGTTTAGCTCTAACACGATAAGAAAATCGCGAAAACCTTTGTACAACACTGGATAACAGTGGATAACAGTACTGTACTTCTACAGCACTGGATAACATTATTTTTGTTTAACATATTTAAGAGACTAAATTACCTTAAAATAATGCGATTTTATAAGAACCAGCAAACAAATCAAAATTACAGATTTTTTAAAGAGGATAGAAGGTGGAAAAAATCTAAATGAAGAAGAAGGTTAAGAAAGTGTAGGTGACGTTGAACCGAAAAAACGTTCTCGTTTGATTCTACTGAGTAGCGACGAGGAAGAAATTTATTATTATTTATATAATTTTTTCATTTTTTTTTGTTTTTTTTTTCGCTTTGTGTTATACATATGTAGGTAGAGAATGCGCGTGTGTGTATGCGAGAGAGACAGAGACCCCTGATAAAACCTAGGTCTTAAGTTTTCGACCTCACCAATACGATGGAACCTCGTTTCCTATTGGTTCGGTCTTTAGCCGGAAAATAATATAAAAGAGCCAAGGAAACATAGTTTTAGGCAGATAGAGATATAGCAGATATAGAGGTAAAATTAGAGAGTTACCGAGAGAGTTATAGAATTTAAGTCAACCACTGTAAAAACATTTGAAATATATACTACTATTCCTACACGTACATTTATATTTTTAATAAAAATTAAATTGCTTATATGGAATTAAAAAAAAAAATGTTTATCTTTAATAAGATTTCGGAACGTAACTCCCCTTTTTCTACTGGATGGGTCTTATATAACACGGTTTCATACATCACCGCATTTTCTAGGAACCTATCTACCCCGTTATAGGAGAGTTACCTGTACACGAGTATGTAACTTGTAAGTCACACGATGCTACAGAGGGTTACCGAACATCTATCCATATATTCGCAAACCAACTATTTTTGTTAAACACAATCGAAACGTTACGAATTATTCGCACGATTAATCGGAACAATTAACTTCGAAATTCGCAAATCACCGAACGTGTCGAACCGTACGCCACTTTATATCTCCTTGTCGAAATGAGCAATTCGAAGCAGCATAGGCAAATATCAGACGCCCAAGTAAACTGTACGCCATGAACGGCATAATTTTCGACGGTGCCAGCGCTATTTCTCCAGTTGCACAGCTATCTGTCACGCAACCGAACCGACTGTTAACAGTCTAACGAATGTTTACAGTAACTCGGCTCTGTTATTCATAGGCGATTCCCTAACACGAAACCTCGCTTAAACCCGGATATATTCAATCTCTGCTGGCTCTGTCCTCATCAACGTTCCTCAGCGATAATTATATCTATTAAGTCGCTCTCCCATGGTCGACCTCGTCGAATGGCAAAGTCGACTCCTGATTGTCACCGGTACCCGTTTAAGTTCTCCGCGTTCATTCGTTTGTAACTGTACGTTCATTCTGTCGCAATTACGCTCGAAGCGGAAACGATCCTCTTGGTAACAGTTTTCTTACTTTGGTCTTTTGAGAAGGGATCACCTTTTGAGCGTATCTCAGACGAACCGGGAAGGAATTCAAGAACAAGGTTGGTTTAAAAATAGTAGAGCAGAAGGATCGTTTGAATCGTTCGCAGAAAGTATTGGCTATCCATTGATGCTTAATTGTACTTTTGGTCTTCATTTTGTAAGGAAAGACTTTGAGTTCTTGGTTTTTTTTTGTGGAGGAATGTAATTCTTTTCATTACGCGATTTTTGGTCTAAGAAATATTAGGGGAGGCTGATGTATAGAAGAAAGTTAGGTATTGTATATTTGGTAAGTTAAAATTATTAGGGTGAAATATATTTTTTTTTTATATACGGTGGTTTAATGTCGCATCGATATCTAGGTGATTAGCGACGAGGGATTCTGCACTTTCGTTATCTTTAAATTTATTATCATATAATAATAATTATTATATTATATAATTTAATATAACTTATAATTACAATATATAATTTAATAATTATATTCATTATAGTCACTAACTACATTTAACAATTATAATCGTGAACGACGAGAGATTCTGCAATTGTATTATCCTTAATTTTATTATTATATAATAATAATTATTGTATTGTATAATTTAATAATTATAGTAATTATAATCATTAATTACATTTAAAAATTATAGTCATTAGCGACGAGAGATTCTGCAATTGTATTATCCCTAATTTTATTATTATATAATAATAATTATTATATTATATAATTTAATAATTATAGCCATTATAGTCATTATAGTCATTAATTACAGTTAACAATTATAGTCACTAGTAACGAGGAATTCTGCAATTATATTATCTTTAATTTTATTATTATATTATATAATTTAATAGTTACACTATATAATAATAAAATTAAGGATAATACAATTTAATTTACCAAATATATAATATCTAACTTTCTTCTATTCATCCACCTTCTCTAATATTTCTTAGACAAAAAGTTGCGTAAAAAAAGAATTATATTTTTCCATAAAAAAAAATTATTATCATATAGTATATAATTATTATCCTTAAACCTTTGATCTTTTTCTCAAATTTCTAAATTCGTCTTACTTTCTTCTACTTTTCCCATTTCCCTTACTTTCTTTTCTCTCTTTCTCGTTCTGTTATTTTTCTTACTTCCCTTAAATTTCGTGTTTCCTCATTTTTAAAAATTTCCTCCTATTCTACTAAATTCGTAATTCTATCGACAAATATTGTTTACACTAGCATTATGAGCTCCGCGAATATCCGACGTAAACACAGTTTCGTTACAAAAAACAAACGCGCATAAAATTCAATAAAATTCGCGCATGGATAAACAAAAATGGTCTAACCTTGTACGCGCGCATCGATCGAGAGAAACAAATATTATTGCAAGCGCAGAGGTTGCAGCGAACATTTGGGGCGTGCCACGGTTGAGAAGCGAGTTTCACCGTTTTAAGTCGAAAAGTTTCTCGTTAATCTCTTTTCAGCGGAGGTTACGAGATTTTTAGCCGCAGTCGCATAAAGTCGTCGCCCGTGCATTCGCGCACAGTGAAGTCATTTGAAATGGTGGCGGTCGCATCTAGGTAAGCTGTACGTCGTCTTTTAAAACCGCAAACGGCGCTACGCCATGACGCGATCATTATTTATTAAACTCGAGATTTAATAGCGCGAAATTCCTGGTTGCACCTTGCAGAAATATCAACGGCCCCGTGGAGCTACGTTTTTATATTTATGACTGTAGGCGAGCCTCGTGTGATGGGGGGATGAAATTGTTCAAGGAAGAAAAATGGATGTTTCAACGAATGAAAAGATTTCTAGCCTTTGCTCGGCGAGTAGTCTGAATATTTGGTAACTATTTTGCATAATTGTAAGTGCAATTGTATAATGGTCTTAGCTGTAGAATACTTTGAGAAGTTGGAATAAAATTTTATCCACTGCTTGATATATTGTCATTGAATGTGGGTGTTTAATAAAAATTGTATTTCTTCTTTAGCAATTATTATTATTATAGTAACTGTAATATTCATACTGTGTTATCTAATATTCCAACAGCGGTCTTTTCTTTTCTGATAGTATTTATATCGTGAAAAGAGATTTTAAAAGTGCGTCAAGAAAAGATTCATTCGCGTCGCGTCACGCTCTACGAATTCCACAAAGGTGTAACAATGGGAACTGCTGTGAAAAACATTCGGGATGTTTATCAAGACCGTGGACCAGCTCTTCGTACGGTGAAAAAGTGGTTTGCAAAATTGAGACGCGGTGATCTTTAACTTGACACATCGGCGACGCGAACCTGATTTTTGTAAATCTTACCACGGAATAGAATTGGAATAAATTGTTGCTTGCACAAGTACTTTTAAGAATAATTTCGTATTCCAAAGATAGATCATAATTTAAAGTTTGAGTTAAGAAGATCGTTTTTAAAACTAATCTTTCGTATGTCGTCGTTCGCTATTTTTACCTTTTCGAGATATGAAATATAAAATACGAGAAATTTCGTTACCCGTCCGTAACGTGTTAACCCTCTATGGGACCGTGTGACTTAAAAGTTACGAACTGATGTATCTATATTTTTAAAAATTAATTTTCTTTAGTTATCACTGCATTTATATATATTAAATTTGATTACTGTGTTACTGTAGCGGTACCACGATCCATCTACGGTAATTATTAGTTAAAACATTTTCAAATCAAAGTGAAACACTGTAATCAATCGTAATTATTTCTTCAGTAAGCAGACAAATTATTATTATTTTTTTATGTTTTTACATTATGTGATTCCTTTATTAGTAAAAATATACTAATTCTGTTTCATTTAAAACGCAATCAACACGGGTCTATTTTATTATCTGAAATCCTGCGCCGCAAAGAGTTAAAAGTTACAAACTGATGTATCTATATTTTTAAAAATTAATTTTCTTTAATTATCACTGCATTTATATATATTAAATTTGATTACTGTATTACTGTAATGGCACCCACGATCCATCTACTGTAATTATTAGTTAAAACATTTTCAAATCAAAGTGAAAAACTGTAATCAATCGTAATTATTTCTTCAATAAGCAGACAAAATTCGGGCTATAGAGAGTTAACGACGAACCACGCTCTGGCCGACCTTCCTTGATCGACGATCGCGTTGTGCGTAACTTATTGCAAAATAGGAACAAGATCGTACAGAGCAACGGAGATTATATAATTGATTAATGAAAAAAAATTTTGCATGCCGAATTACTTGTAGTTTAATGCGAAATATTGCAGCATATCGTCTATCCATGCGCGTACATTGTATTACAGGCGGGAGTGATAATAAACAGTCGGTTGGTGACGTGAAATTAGAGCGAATCGAATCACACAGGCAATCGACATCAAAGGACAACAAAAGCAAATTAGCACCAAGCCATCGAGTACATCAAAACAGATGCGAAAACGGCGTATACGAGTGCCCCAATGAATGCACCATTCAAAGTCAAAGAGCCACAATGGAAGATTTATAAGTCATGTAAATAACCCGTGGCAGTCGCTTGACGTTCGCGTTCATACGACGTGAAATACGATTCTCGTGGAAACTCCTTTTGCTCAGGATGGAAATCGCGTGAAACGTGCGCGTGCACGTGTGATTTCTTGCACCGGTGTCTTTTATTCGAGAGGAAAACCGTATTGGGATCGCGTTATACAGAAAGAAACCAGTCGTCAAAAATAAGAAATTTGAAATATGACTGAATCTGTTTCTGTTTGTAACATAAATTTAAAATTATTTACAACTATTCTATATAATATATAGAAGTCAACCCATTCGCTGCCAAGACTAAATTATATGAAGTCATTCCCATTGCCATTTAAATTTGTAAAAGATCATTCTCTTTAGATCTTCAAGAAATAAAGTATAATTTTTGTAAAAAATATTATTTGTAGTATTTTTTCAAGTTTTTTACATTTCTATATTTATGTTTGTGGCCACAACAAATTTTCTAATTCAAAAGCCTGCGTGTTATAACATATTTAAAGTAGGACGAGTATACTCGTCTTGGAAATGCATGACACCCTGCCAAAGACGAGTATACTCGTCCTTGGCAGCGAATGGGTTAATGTAGAAGTTAATTTTCTCTTATTTTTAAATGGACTGGTTCCTTCTTGATTAACACTGTCTACTGGACGTGTCATTAGCGTGATGCATGGCTTCTTGAGATTTTGTAAACAATTTTGTGAAAACAGTGGAAGAAGAAGATTTAGATATATTGATTACCAAATAAATTTGGGAATATTAATTACTAAATAAAATTGGAAATAGTAATTACTAAATAAAATTGGGAACACTAATTACTAAATAAATTTGAAAATATGATTTACTAAATAAATTTGGGAATATTAATTACTAAATAAATTTGGAAATACTAATTACTAAATAAATCGTTAAATAGAAATTTGAGTATTTTCTGTTACAAATTTTATTACTTCTATTATTGATCTGATTTTAATTACACGATTCTTAATTGTGACTATTTACTTAAAACATTCTTCTTAAAATAACACGATTCCTGCATGCTATTCAGTTCAAACGTTCACGTTCTCCATTAACCGAATTGAGTAGAACGTTTAATTATAACCGAATAAATATCTCATTCTTGAAGTAACTCCAGCTACAAGTTCCATCCTGATTTAGGTTCAGTTCTGTCAACTCGAACACTAACTTTGATACAACTTAAACATAATTGCAATCCAATTTGTATGCACATCAGACACGCCTATAGCGACTGGTCCAGAAACTTAGACTCTCGAGTCTATTAACTAAACGATCACCGATACGTCTTATTAATGCCTGGTTCCCTCCATAATTTAAATTATATTCCTCCCAATAAACTGCACACACACGTCCATAGTCCGCACCGATAACTTTCGTCTGACTTCGTCTTACATTCGCAAAAATGATAAGTTTTGTTTTGTTGATCGTTCTATTATTTTTTATCCCATCCTTCTAATATAACAGCATGCCTCCCACCCTCTTGGCGACGACACGCCTAACGAGGGTGTTTAGTATTTGTTTCGTCTCAAATATCGCGTAACAAAAAAAGTCGCGACCTTGTATCGAAACGTACTATACACGAGATCAAACGTGCTATAGCTAATTTACAGAGTTCTAGTGGTAAGTGGTGACTGAGATATAATTTTAAAGCTAGGTTGTTTTGTCGTTGATCGGAGAATTGCAAGTGGACTAGAATGTCTTGTGCCGGAACCCGCGATGTCTCGTAAGACGTGCAGCGGCGGGGATGAGACACACGGATTGGTTAAAGACATTTTTTCGAAGTAGACGAGGGAGGTGGATGACTCTATTTGATTGGTAATTTGAGAAAAAGTGAAAATGGCACCCCCAAGTCTAACGGTTACTCTCAGGTATGGTTTGCACCCTTGAGTGACGCACGCGGAAAAAACCCGTGTGTCGCGGCACAATGGTGCGGTAGGTAATAACCTTGGGCAGCGCTCCGATGCTAGTAAGCAATGTTAACAATGTAAATTGAAATGAATTGGAAAGCAAGAATTCTGGCAGCCAGATGTGGGCACAGCCATTGTAAAACCTAAATATTAGAAAGTTAAGGTGCCCGACGGCTTCCCAAGTTTATTACCGCTGCGAAAATAAATTAAATTGTTTATACGCGATGAATGTATATACAGGGTGTTCAGTAAGACTGAACAGTATTTAAGAACTGTCACTGTTACGATTAGAATGGTTACAATTGTGATTAGAATTGTCAGAACAAGGGAAGAACTTGAGAAGGAACTGGAGATGAGATGAGATAAGAACATTGAACATTGAACATTGAATTAGAACTAGAACTGGAACTTGTGAACTATTGAACTGTGGAACTTGTATTAACACGTTAAACGCCACGCCGATTTAGCTCGACTTTTTCGTTAGACTCTGTGCTGTGATACTAATTCAAAAACATTTGGTGGCAAAATAGTTAAGAATTTAGAAAGAAAATTGTAAAGGCTTACAAAGGAAAATCGTATCTTTATTTAGTGCGATTTAATAATTCTCATTAATGAATTATAAAGCATTATTTCTTGAAATTGATACTGTTAGTCCTCAGAAACCAACGACACCTAAACGAAAATTTGAGCGTCGGTCCTCAGGGACGTGGCGCTTAACGTGTTAACTGAACTAAATACAGTCAACCCTCCTATAACGCGGTGAGTGCATACCGCGTTATATGGAAACCGCGCTACAAGAAACTCGGATTTAACCGTAGAAACCAGGCTAATTCGTAGCGCGTTGTATGGAAACCGTCTACCGCGTTGTATGGAAACCGCGCTATAAGAAACTCACAATTAGTACAAATCACCCTATTCGTACCGCGTTATATGGAGACCAAGAAATACAAAAGACAAGATTAAATTATAAATTATTTTTATTGAATCGAAGAGTTCATATAAGGAAATGATAAAAAAAGTGAAACAAAAAGTAAACAAATGAATTGTTTCCCAACAAAAGCAAGAAAGGCTTTTGTAAAATCTTTTAACACTCGTCCTCGCTGTCAAGCTCCGCGTTATATGGAAACCCCGTTCTCAAAGTGTCGCGTTATAGGAGGGCTATCGCAATTTCAGGTCGGCGTTATACGGAAACCGCGTTACAGGAGGGTTGACTGTATATCATTTATATTATCGTTATAAAACGTGTTGGCATCCTTGATGCTAAATAACCGATTCCGCGCAAACTGTGGGAGTCAACACCTCCAACACGACGATCCTTGGAAGATCCGTATCAAGCACAATTTCATTCGAACGATTTCAAACATCAACCACGGTCACCGACGCAGCTATCGAACAGGCACCGTCATTCTTCTCGCCGTTTCTTCTTTATTGTCCGCTGGCCCGTTTCCTTACGATATTCGTTTTGACTTTTCTTTATTTCCGTTTGCCTAACGGTGCGGCCGCGAAACAAAGAGGATGGACGCCGGGGGCGGGTGACGTGCAGTGCTCTTTTGTGTCTGCTCTTCTTCCTCCGGGTTCATCACCCAACCCTGCCATCCCTCCGCAGTCTTCCGGCCCTTCATAACTTTCCATTCCTCTGCACGGTGCTCGCTACTTCGTCTAATCACTGGGAACCTCGGCGAGATAAAAAGAAAAAGGGGAACGGGGCCGGACGGGGTGGAAAGAAAAGGGGCGCAGCAAGAAAGAAGTCACGACCCCTTCGTAAACGGCGTGCTTACGAGCGGAAAAGGCCCTCGATCGAGATCGCGATACCACTTTCGATTCTTGAGAAGGAGAGAATCAATTTTTCTTTTTTCTTTTTTTTTTTTAAGCGGACGAAGAACGGGTCGAATTCGTCGGATTCGTTGTTGAAGAGACGTGACAGGAAGTCACTTTTGGACGAGAGTGGAAATCTGTATGGCAGTGGAGATCGTTTGATGCGGGCTTGGTGGCTTTTGGTTTGAAAAAGATGAACAGATACATGAACGGTTTTTATTGTTCAGAGAACAATAAAAGGATAGTCTGTCGTTGGTTTTGTTTCAGAAATATATAGGATATTTGATAGTACTGTGATAAATATCATACGGTGCAACCGTCCAATACGCGAATCATGAAGCAAATATAGCGGAGAAAAAAATAAAGGAAAACGAAGCATTACGTAGTTAGCAGTTTGACGCTGGAACTATCAACGATTTAACGAAATAAGTATGCTTGTTTCTACCGAAGAGATCAAAGTCGAAGGTATGTAAAATATGTAATGCAATCGAGATATAGGTTTATTTATATTTTTAACAGAAAATCACGGAAAATTTGCCTAACTTATAAAATTTCTGTATAAAATTGTAAACGAGTCATTTTGACCACTTTGGTAGTTCTAGTGTTTTATTTTATATACTTAACTTCTTAATTTTATATTAAAGATTTGATAAAGTATGCAATACAACCGAAACAAAGGTTTAACTATATTTTTAACAGAAAATCACGGAAAATCAAAGACACCATAGTTAATTTATAAAATTTGTGTAAAAAATTATGAACGAGTCATTTTGACCGCTTTGGTAGTTCTAGTGTCAATACTGCTTCCGTCCTTCGGTCTTTTACAATCCAATTGTGTTTCACGTTTCTTAAAAAATTTTCCAATTTTAAAATAGATATGAAGACGTTATTTAATATACGTAACTTCTTAATTTTATATTAAAGATTTGATTTCTGATAATTAGTGGCGAATCAATCTCGAAGTCCGTACCAGGATTAAGAGAATAGCGCTTCTACGTTTGTTATTTCTATTTCTATGGAAAATTAGAAATTAACAGGGTTTCAAACAGTGTTTTCTTAGAGTTGAATTATATTTAACAAATTTTTCACGAACAACAAGGGAAGGATGTTTAACGTAACATCTGATCTTCGTGAACTTAATTTTTATTATAAATACGAAAAGAATGAATTTGTTTCGTATTGATTAATAAGAAGTCTCTGAATTTGTATTCTTTCTTTAAATAGAAACATTGAATTTTTGTATATAATTAATTCATTACGCGATTTAAGAGTGTATTTTAATAGATCGATTATGAAGACATTTTACAAAATTTATACACCTTTTTCCTTCGTAATCTTGATAAAACACCGTCCTGTGATAAATCGTGTTCGCTGTTATTTTACTTCCTCTAATAAATACGCGTAATAAATAAACAGAATCCGGAATTATCGGATATTTGATTAACGCGTGAAGTAAATCGCAAACTTTAACAGAGCATAATCGCTGATAAAACCGGAATTTCATAGCTACGGTCACTCCACTTCAAGCTAATAAAATTGTGGTAATTCCATAAAAATCAATACCGAAGTTACAAGCGATTGTGCGCGCGAATTCCCATAAACACAGACAGAAGATTAATTTTAAGCTACACTGATCGATAGAAAATTAAGCTTCTATCAACGATATCAACCGTTCCCAATGAACATTTATCGATCTCTGGCGTCGTGTTTCCTTGCTTCGCTTTATTCACATTTGTTGCGATTTCTTCCGACAATGGCGCCGGTGAATTAAATTATTCGCGAGGCAGACTGCGGAACGGAAAACAATTTATCGGCCGCGGCGTATTGAAAGTGACGAGATCTCGAATTTAGGATGAAGATCGAATGGTAAAGGACCAGAGTTTCGGTGATTGCTAAGCTCTAAAGCTGCCTGCAGTTTGTCTTCTACTCTGGATCGTTCAATATTCCATGCCTGCCAATTCTCCTTCGATCGGCGATTAAAACTGCGCCCAGACAGTTTCTATCGCTTTCTTCGCTGAGAGCGTTCAGGTTTGGACGATCGGTTGCTAGATATTTAATGAATGTAAAGTTGGAAAGAGAGTTTAGATATCTAGGGGTAGTAGAATCGAGGAGAGAGATCCTGGCAAATTTGCAGTACTTTAGAATTCGAGATAACACAGAGAGCATGACTTAATTTAGCTATCGCATTCGAATAACTGGGATTTAAAAGAAGAAAAAAAATAATGGAAATCAAAGTGGAATCAAGCCACGTTTAGCAAATCTTCGCGTGGAAATTTCAATATGAATAACAGAGAATTAGCAAGTATAATAGTGCAGCGAGGAAAGCAGATGGACTGTAACATTAGAAATTGCAAACTCAATTACATGGAAGTCAACTACAAATACTGTCGTTAGTACCTGTGATTATAATAATGGCCAATGAAACTTTGATGAGTCCAAGGTACGATCGCGAGGAACATCGTAATTATCGAAGCAACGAAAACCAGTCACTCGTTCGACTTCCGGTGAACTAATTACGATTACGAACCACTTCGTCACTCTGAAAATTACAATTTGCGACATAAGGTGAATAATTATTTACTCGGCGAATTGTACCTTTCTCAGAAACAACTGTAGGTCATTTTTCTTCCGGTTAATATGTTAAAATGATGTATCATGTCCAATAAAGTGAAATGCAGCCATGTAGTAGCAGAATTTAGTCAGAATTTACGTCGACGTTTTAAATAGCTCCTATGTTTTTATTAGTCCTTATTTTCAACTTAAACTAAATACAGAAAAACTGTATAGATTCTACCGAAATTTGAGTTAATTTTATTTCGTCATCCTGCAAAGTTGGTATATGTAAAATATTTTGCATATTTTTTATGTAACTAAACCTAACAACTACAGAAATTTAAGTTAATTTTATTTCGTCATTCTGCAAAGTTGATACACGTAAAATATTTTGCATATTTTTTGTGTAACGAAACCGAACAACTATCGAAATTTAAGTTACTTTTATTTCGTCATCCTGCAAAGTTAATACATACAAAATATCTATATAACTACCGTTACACTTTTTCAACTCCACTAACATTCTATCCTCCAAAATTAATTTTACGACGACGGAAACCATCGTCGTGTCCTAAAAAATAATACCATTCATCACACGGACCAGCCGCAGACGTGTCGTTTGACATCGATTCACGGGCGAAAAAACGTGATGAATCGAAGCCGAGAGACGACAACCGGCGACGGCGATGAGGAGCTTTCGGTGTTGGTTATCGGTTAAACGGAAGTTGAGACGAGCATCTGCTGTCTCTGACGGCCGTCCGGAAGAAAGCGTACCTAGACTGGCATCGCCGTGTGCGAGCTTTCTTGTGCCGCTTCCTGCCCGTTTTTTTCCCCCCCTGTCGAAGAGGGAAAAAGTGCCGCGAGAAGTCGCAACGAGGTAAAGATGGAAGGTGGTGAGTAAAAGCGCGCGAAAAGCGGAGCGAGGGTGGATCGGAGAAGGGACAAGAAACAGAGGGGGAAAGAAGAATGGAGGAGGCACAAAAGGCGAAAACGAAGACGTTTGGTTCGAGCTCGAGACGGGAAAAACAAAAGGCACGATGTCGAGAACGAGAAAATGCTTCATGGGCCACGAACGGTACACGGTTGGACAAAAAGCGGCTCGATCTTTTGCCGTGGAAAATATTTAATACCCTCGTTCGCTGCAACGAGGCGGTTTCTCTGAGCGATCAGCGAGCCGGAATAAAAGCGACGTTTTACATTTTAAAGGAATTTATTAGAATAAAAGTTGCACCGATCTTGGTCCCGCAGTGAAAGTTGGCGAAAAGATTGGTCCCTTGTTCGCGAAACGTGGCACGTTTTGAAAGGTCGCTTCGTAACGCGCAGCACTTAGGTGGAAATTAAGAAACCGATTTTTAAATTCATATTTTTTGAGAATACACTGAGAAATATAGAAGCTCGGTAGAGAATTATTCCAACTACCTGGTATTGGAAAAAGCACTATAATTCGTATCTTTTGTAGACATTTTTCATATTACGTGTATTGTTTGCAATTTTATACTTTCAAATTTTTTTTTACAAATGCAGCCCGTAGTCTACCGATACGTGTCAGTCGGAACAGGAATATTTTCATATTGTGGTCGCGGAGAGAATGGGTTACGTTGTGTATAGCAGAATTTATGTCGACGTATGAAATAGCCTCTCTTATGTTTCCACCAGTCTTCGTTTTCAATTTAAATTAAATGCAGCAGAATTGTACAGGTTCTACCGAGATTTAGATTAACTTTGTCGCGCATAGTTGGTACGTACAGAATTTCTTCAAAATTTCTAACGTAAACGTCGAACGATCGTTTCAAACTTACGTAAAATTTTTCTTTGCTATCGATCGTCAAATATTCGTACTACCACTGATGAGGTGAG
>SMSQ01020829.1:7028-22442 GCA_019453375.1 Ctenoplectra terminalis
TATTTTTGAGGTGTTCGACTAATTTTATTGCACTTATTTTTGGATCTTGCTTTATCATTCTAATGATAATCCGTCCAGTGTATTGATTCATTTTTCGTGGACGTCCACTTCTTGAGTTATTTTTCAAATTCTTCCTTAATCCGCACCTATCAATTATGCTTTGTATAGTAGATCGAGGTCTGTTTATAATCCGCGATATTGCGGATAAACTTTTGCACTGATTATGCAGATTAATAATAACTTTTCTCTCTTCTACTGTAGTTTCCGCACGTTTTCGTCCCATTTTTCAACAATAGTATTTAATTGTACCAAATTTGAAACTCTTCCGACGTTGAAACCGCTTCCAACAATACTGACGACGTCGGTTATAACTAACAATCAACGACGCGATGTGTTTACGTTATAAACTCTCTTGTAAATAGTTCGGAATAAGAACTGTACGAATACTTATTGCTCTCATATGTCTGTCGATTTTTTGCTTTTCCTTGCTAATTTCATAATTTATTGAAACAACTCATTTTTTGTTTCATTATATCTATTGCAAAGATTTTCAAGAATATGTATAAACTCATTGTTTATAAAAAATTAGTTAATAAACTATAATTTTGCAACGTTTTATTCCAAACTGAACAGTGTACGAATACTTTCTACACCCACTGTATGTACCTTTAAAGTATTGCAAAACACTCTCAGTCTCAGTTCAGTTAAGGTCAGTCAAAGGTACAGTGCAAATCAGTTCTTTTCTCAGCGGTCACTTTGTCTCGTGTCTCGTACAAGCTATGATTGCATTCAGGGTTGTATATACGAAACATTATTAAAAATACATTGTATAATTCGTATTAATGTTTCTCATCCGGAATCCAACGCCATTAAGGAATATGGTGATTATCACTCTAACGTTTTTGAACTGTTACACTTTTCACATTTCACTCTACATGTACAAAAGTACAGGAATCCGAGATTTTAAGGTGTAAGGAAGGCTGACAGCCGAGGCGAGAAGAAATTAGAAACAAGCTATCGGTGAATAATATATTTTATTCGACCTGTTCCGGTCGAGCTGCCTGCTGAGACTGTTTCTAACCCTGGGCTTTTCCTAGGAGGTGTCCTAGGAAAAAAAGAGGAGTGCAGTCCTAAGTGGACGCATTTGGCCGATTCTCTACGCACGACCCTCACAAAATATACAATTCTTCCCTATTGCTTACAAAGGGAAACAGCGAACAAATTGATATTGTAAACCCGAATTTTGTCGTTATTTTCTTTACATATTGATGATTAATACATATATCATTGGCAAACGCTATATTAATATTTTAACTAAAAATAATTAAATTTCATTGATTTTACCATCATTATTGCTTTCAATCCACGTTGTTTAACGTTTGGTACAAATACTAACGATTTAAGTATTTCATGAGAAAGATCAACAGTTTTATATACCTAAAAACTATTGTTACAAAACATATTGGTACAAGAGGTTGGCACAATAGACCGCTCACAAAATATGTTAGGTTTTTACAAAAACAAGCGACTGTTCCATTATTGACGTCCAACAAATAGAGGCAGCGTCCCGCCGGTTTCGTGGCGGAAGTGCAGTGAACGTCGATAATGGGCGAGCATCGATCAACGTCCCTTGATCCTTTTTAATGTTAACCCTCGACAAGCAAACCGGCAAAATATCACTCAACCTACGCATATGTCGCTCAAAATTAATGCGTACGATATCGCGCCCCAGCAACCGTTCATTTATCAGAATTTATATATGCGTGTAAAAATCATGGAAGTTCGGAACGAACAGTCAGTGTGCGCAGTTTGCTTGGAGTCGAGTCAGCGGAATTGTCGTTGCAGACACCTGCGGCAGGATCGAGCGTGTTTCTACTGTGTATGTACACTCACGCTGCTTCTGAATATTCATTCGAATACGTTATTCTCAGCAACTTACTTCGACATTTAAATAAGTCAACGAATTGCATTTCATTAAAATTCTCTGCTTTACGACGGTCGAAAACCGTCTGGGATTTCTCGACATCGCGTCGTTCCACAAAAGTACTCCTCAATTTGTGATAATGGATTACCATACTCACCGAGTCATTAAAAACTACTATATTTCACTTACAACCACTGCACGGTGTTTATTACTTATTATAGTCACGAGTTCCGAACATACGTGTTAACTGTCCATTGATCTTATTGCTTCTTCGAAACCAAACTATGAAACTATTTTCAAATTATTTTTTACACTGATTTATTTAGTGATTACATACTTCATTTACTTACAAGGGAAGACTCAATCCGGAAATTCAAAAAATTATAAACCTTTGGGAATATATAGAGCACATATAAATAAGTATTACATAATTATTTTATTTACTGCCTAAATTCACTCCAAAATGGTGAAATTGATTAGTGAAAGTTCGACTATTTTCCCATTTTATGTTGTAACTCGCAAACTATAAGAAATGTGAAAAAAGTTTTGAAGTAAATGTTGTTCTTTTTAACGAGGAATATCATTTGATAAAAGATCTATCAATTACTTATATAATTAGAAAAAAATTTTAACAAAAAAATTAATCATTTTTTGGCATAAAATTTTAATCAATGGTTTAAGTGTAAATACCGAAAATTTGTGAGTATTGACCATACCGTATATATTATTTTATTTCTTTATCATATATTACGTGCTACTCTGTAATAAATGTTGGAAGAACATTATTTGTCATGCAGCATATGTATAATGGAATAGGATCTTCAAGTTCTTCAAGTTCAATATAACACAGCTTATATTTGTATTAACAAAAAGTATTCATTTTTTTATGCTGTTTTATAATTGTTTAAATTACTGAATAAGATTTTATGTCAAAAAATGAATTCTTTAAAAAAATGATTAATGTTTTGTTTATAACTTCTTTCTAATCATATAAATAATTGATAAAACTTTTTCCAAACAATAGTCTTCGTTAAAATAAATAACTTTTGTCGGAAAACTTTTTTTCTATCTTTTATAGTTTGCGAGTTATAACACAAAATCGAAAAATAACCGAATTTTTCGAAGTTAATTTCTCTTCCTTATTGTTAGAGTTTTGACTAACAAACTCTACATATCCCTAAAGTTTCATCACTTTTTGAATTTGTGAGTTGGGAATCTTGTTAATAATTGAAACAAGGAGTTTAAATATTCTCTTATTTAAAATCTTAGGTTGCTGCAAAACTTCTATCTACTACAAAATTTTGCGAACAATTTAATTCTTGAAGACGTATTATTCTTCCTTTAAACCATGCATATTTTGTTCAAAACTTAGAAGTGTTCGGTAACTTAAGGGTCGTGGAATATTTCTATCCTTTAATTTCTTAGTTAATATGAGAAATATGATAATTTTCTGGTAGAATATTTGTTTTTTTGTTATAAATTTTAACATGAAAAATTTTTAATATTTTCTTTTTCTTATTGTCTTGTATAATTATTAATTTCCGTATTTTTTTCCTGTAGGTTATAATTATGTAATATTTTTTTAAATTATTATAATATTGTTATTAATATTTATGTACTTCTAATTTCAATCTTCTTCAATACAGGAATGCAACTAATTTAATTGGTATTACTTAAATGGAGATATTGTGCAAGCTAAATACAGTGAATATAGATACAATTGTCGGAATGTAATTGAAGTAACAAGGATGATATTATGAAGATCGATAGCGCCTGGAAATTCTCACTATGATAATTTCGTCTCATTCCTCTTTAATTTTGCTAAATCCGAGCTATTGATTTTCAATATACTACATAATGATACGTGGGAATTCGAATTCGTGATTCCAATTCGTGTTTTGAATTTTTGGTATTTGAAGAATTATAATAGCTAATCGATAAAAAAATATTAAAATTTGACAAATTAATACAATTTAGAAATTAATGTATTTAGTAAAGAATGTTTTCAATGCATAGCATATTTTAATACTTAAGAACTTGTATTTTGAATTTTCAATAGGAATAAGAATTCTTATTTTAATCATAAATCTCGCTTTGAACGTTTACTAAGTTTAGAAGTTATTCGAGAATACATAGGAATATTTTTTAAACCAAAGCCTAATGATTTTTACAGTGTAATGCAAAACACTGATTTATTATTTACATTGGAATAAATAAATTTGTTTTTATTAAAATGGTTTTCTAAGATTTGCACAAGAAGCGACATTATTTATGACTCAGCTCAATACTTTAGCATTATACAGCAGTCTGTAATATACGTTTTTGTTAACTACAATTGTCATTAGCTGTAACAAAATTTTGTGCGAGGAGATAATTCATAACACATATAGAATTATCCAAAACGATTTTCTTTCAAATTCGGTACATAAATAAAGACACAAGGGCGTTATCGATTTCTAATATTAGTTTTTTTTCTGATCCCTAGGGTAAAAGAGGGAGAGGATTGAAGTACTCATCTTGCGAAACATTTTCAAGGTTATAACTTTTGATTGAAACAAGATATCGAAACGCCCCTTATTACGAAAAATTACACAAATTAATGAAACATTCGAAAGATATATCATTTTATGCATTTTCGATTGTTTAAATATAATATTTACACATTTTTCTGGTTTTCATAGATCTAACCAATACAGTCAAGTTTTAATAAAAAACTCAATGTAAACGCTCGTTTTATCTTCTTACAAATATTGTAAATCATAGATGGAGAACGTGCGGCCTCCATTAGTTTCTTGTGCGGCCTTCATAAAACCTAGCTCTTGTATTAATTAATATTTAACTATATAGATTACGACAATTTGAAAATTAATAGAATTAAATAAATATTATAACAAAATTATAGCGACCTCCTTTATTACTGCCTAATTTAAAAAGAAGAAATTCTCCATTTCAGATGTAAACCATACTTTGAGAGAATTTTTTTGTTTTCAAAATATAACAATAAAAATCGTCTTGGAGATAGAACAGTGTTTTAATTGTGCTAGGAATGTATCATGTATCACAAAACTATGTATTTTCAGTGTATTCTATTGCACTCTGACTATATAATGCATTTTTTTTGTTTAACTAATAACCGCATATAACTGTATCTGAATATCTCTTTGTATGATTACACTCACGTTATTCATTATTTTCATATTCGTCTGAAACTTCAGATGTTTGCTTCAGATATGGGAAGTCCTGATTTAAGTATTCAGTTGGTATTGAAATATGTTCCATGTAGTGTACAAAACTGAAGTAAATATTATAATAACGGTTATTACATATTATAAGATATAAACATGACTATCCGATTAAATTATAAAAATTGACTTAATGTGATAACAATTAAGACATTTTAATGTTTTTCTGAAATCTTCCATACTAGTCAACCAGTCTCGTGGTCAGGATTGGTAAATTTACGGTATGGAGTAGGTTGACTGTGAATAAAATCACGTAAGAAAATGTTATTAGCAACTTATTTTAGTGGTAATAAAGCAACACTATATCAAGAAAATTATATTATAAAATATTTATTTTTTTCTTATATTTTAATAATAAAGAAGAAATAATAATAATAATAATAAACAGAAATTATAATATATTTATGATAATCAAATTCTTGTTTCATAAAAAGTAAACCCGTAACATACGCAGCAGTTGTTTTTATGTAGTCAGTCAAAGCTTTTTCTCCTTTATCAGTTAAAAATCTGTTTGTTTTGTTTGATATCCAGATATTACCTTTTATAGATATTGACCTTAAGTAATGAAAAATTAGTATAAAATATTAATGAGGTTGGTTGACCAGCTAGTCATATAACCTCGAACGTTATTAGTCTACCAGCCCCGAACTATCATTTTGACGTTAATATTTTACATAATCTTAAGTTATTTATATATATAAAAAATACTGGATCAACAGGTTATTTATTAAATAGATTTAAAAATATTCTTTTAACACTTATTCTAACATTTATTCGGCCTTGATAGTAATAAGACATTACAGTTCCGGATGCAGTCTGTTTAATGTCGATAACGATGAAGATTTAATCCACCTTCTGTGTACACTGCTGAATTGTAGTTTGGCTTTCATTAAAAGCGGAGATTGAATGTTTAACCACATTTATAGAAGTCTGGTAAATAATTTTGATTATTGACAAAAAAATCATATTTTACTAAAAATATATACATAATTTGCGATACACGATCTGGCAAGACTTAACTGATATGAGACAGTAAATACTTTTAACTTTTGTAGTTTCCAAGCTGAAAAATCCTTATACTGTTACGGCGTTATAGTTTCAAAATTTTTCATCTTCCTTATTAAGCTTCCATTTTGAACTGTGATTTACGTAATATTGGGAGTATTTAGATTTTTTAAAATTAATTATCTACTTTTCTCGATTAAAATAAGTGTAAAAGTGGACTCAATTGGACTATCTTAAGTTGAATAAAAATATATTTTATATCAGCTTAGTGTTCTCGAAAATAAATCGTTTTAACTCAATCAAGAGATTTTCCCCAATCCATTTCTGTTAGGCTTAATTTCCAAATATTTGTACTTACATATCTGTTACAATTTTGTGTATTTGCACAGTTAGTGTCGCCTCGCGTACTTGGTTCTGGTTTACGATTAAGAGTCTCTCTCGGTTTTTTGTGCGTTGCATATGTAAGGGGAAGAGAGGCAGAAAGGACAAAAGCGGAAGAGATAGTCAATAACACTGGACACTACAATATTCGGAAGGGTTGTCAGAAATGATCAAGTACTGGCACGTAGGACTACTTGGTTTATTAAAAAATTACTTAAATTCAATATTATTATTACTACATCCTTTCCTTGCCACTCTCTTCCCTCGCAACAATTGTACAATAATGCCTCGCGGCCCGAACACTCACTCACTTAAGTATCCACCCTCAATCGCTCTATTTTTTTCTCGCACACATCCCTTTTCACTCGCACCCAAAATCTTCGCATCCATTCCTTCCAATCACGCAATCACGTACACTTCGTTCTGACGGCCCAGTTTCTCAGTCCCAAACATATCCTAGACATAACCCAGACACTCTTTTGACCACCCAAGACTCGTCCACGGTCACACTTTTCCAAACATACCCGGGTCAATCTCACTTGCAACCATAACTTTGTTCGCACCACCACTCAATAGGCTCAACCACCGGCACCATCCCGTCGCAGGTACTGGCGACTCTTACATATTTCTACAAAAATTAGTAGCCAAGCGAAAATTGGCCAGCCAATCACGAACGGGCCCTGTCCGGTGCTCTCGCACACTCAGTTTACCTGTCGCCTCGATCTGGAAGGGTTTTGGGGTTTTCCAAGATAGAGCGAGTAGGGAGGTGGCGAACCACCGTTAGGGAGCTCAGTGAACGCGCTAGTCTTTAAAAGTTTTTAAAAAAGGTGGCCCGGTATAGTTGGCTTAAAAATAAGCGGGTTTATTGTATTCCCATCGTAAACCCAATCCTTGAAACCGTTAACAATTGCATTGCTTTTTATTGAAAAAAACAGAACAAGAATTATAAGAATGATCTAAACAGATGATTATCGTTCGACAGCTTCGAAAGTGGAGCATCGGCGGTTTTGTTCTCTTGCATACACTCATTCGGTGTGCTAATTTATTGATTTGATCAGAGCTTGGTGAACTCCAAGAATCAAAACGTGTAATGGACTTGTTATTCCCTACTCGACGAACCAGATCGATTCGATGTAGACAGGGTATTATCGTATAACTATCGTATATTAAGATTAGCAGTTGAGTATCAAATAAGCAACACTATTTTGTTAATTACAATTAATATTACATAACATTATTTAATGTTACATCAGTTTATTTAGCCTTAAATATTTCTACATTTCTTCTGTTTTGTAGCGGGTCAATTTTCTAAAAATAAAATTTATCACAAATATGATTCAAATATTACATAATTTAATGTAAGTTTAAATTTTCATACAAGAAGTAACTATGATAATATTTCACATAGTAATTCATGTATACTACAATTTTCTTTAACACTAGAACTACCGATGATTAAAATGGATTTATATGTAGCAAAGTAATCAAGATGATGAGTATTTGAAATAAACTTATAGTAATTCTTTGAGCATATTTTTTGCAAAAAATTATAGAAAATCATAGAAATTTATAAAATTTACGAACTATTCATTTTGACTGGTACGGTAGTTCTAGTGTTAAAAGTTACAATGAACGATGAGATACTCGATACTCGTTCTAAAACTGTTTGGTCGAATTGCCTAAATGATAGTATTCTCCATGCGATTAACACAGCGGTGAGTGTTGAAGGCCTAATTAGCACGCAATAAGCTAAATAGTAGTCCACGTTAATGATGGGATCAAGGAATACAGCAGCAATTTCGATACAAAACCAAACGCAAGCTTTGTATTAAAGGAATTAATCTACATCGATGGACTGTGAATCAAAGCGCCACAAAGTGAACGCATAATTCATACAGCATCGCATCAGTCTTTACGAGTTGCCTCTAGTTAATAGCGTCCGTAATTAGCAATATTATTTTTGTAAATTGTGCTTCGGTTTTAACATGAATTAATCATGTTTGTTGGAATACTTTAGCGATATCCACAGAATTCTAAAGCACAATTTTTTTAAATTATATTTTCAATTTAAATTATTTCATTGCTATATTTTATAAAACACAGCTTACAATTAGATAAACACTAAACATAACCATATAAAATATTACTTCAAAAGGAGTAAATTTTATTTTATCCTAGATCTAAGATTACAAATTATGTTTTATTTTATTAATAGATCGAAATCAGTGAGTTACGCTGCTTTGTAAATAATTAGTAGGTTTCAGACTTCGTCAAAGGGCTGGGGATGAGGGCCGTTAATTGAGCGGTGGCGCGTGCTAGTCTGTAGGTTCGTGATTCGACAGTTTCTATTGAAGGATCGAGTGAAGCGTCGAAAATGCATCAGTTTAGTGAAAAACACGGTTTTACCCTCGAATAGTATAGTTTTCTTTATACGTTTGACTTGGCTTTTGAAGTAAAATCAATTAAACTGTGTACCGCGTAGACCCCAAAAATGATGAATGTTTGCTGACTGCATCATAAATCTGATTCGTTGAAAGCAATAGAGAATTAATCAGTTAACTGATTGCTTGATTGATTAATCGATTACGCAGACTAATGGATTATTTCCATGTTTACAAATTTTTATTGTACTTCCTTTCAAAGGATAAAGTAGGATGAAATTTCTACAATTCGGTATCTCATTATTTTAATTTTGTTAATATCTTCATTTTTGTATCTAATTTTTGTATTGGCGATTAATCTGTGTGTAATATTTTTATAAGAGAATATATTTGAAACCTAAATGATTAATTACTATAACTCATTATGTTTAGAGTTTTTGTAAAGAGAACTTCGTGAAATCTACGACGCGGCCGTTAATATTTGCTATCTTTAAGTTGAAGAAATTTTGTCTTCTCTATTGTTTAAAGTACTTAACTCTGGGCATTGTTCAAATAATTGTTACACTAGTAGTGCTCGAGTCAAATTGACCCGTATTAGAAAAATATAATAATATCTAAACAAATATAATTTCCATGCATATATGCATGCATATTTCCATGCATTATCGCAAAGATTGAACGTATAATTATATTAAAATAACATTATTTGTATTCAAAAACCAAATAATTCTTTTATATAATGGTTTTGCATGCTTTGCTTCTGTACTCAGCTAGTTAGTGGAAAACAGTGCACAAGGGTTAAAAAATATCTTTGTTAGTATAAGAAAATCAAGATACACATATTTTCAAGAAGCCTTTCTCGATCTGTAATTGGTCAGTGTTTTCCGTTAATAATTCGTTAACGAAGCTGAATATGACATTTTCACAAAGAAAAAAGTTGCTTGAAATCATCTCACGAATCACCTCTTTAAGGGTCTTTTATTTAGTTTGGTACATCCTGTATTTTTTCCGAGTTTCGATTTTCGCTTTCTCACACCGCATCTCTCGATATTACCAGAGGTGTTGTAAATTTCTAAGTCCTCGAGGACCCGACAGGACATTATTTCAAGGGTTCCCGGAAATTACATGGAACTGTACCGATGTACACTCGTTCCTAGCGAAACGCGCTAAGAGCGCATTGGGAGAACACGGTTCACTCCCACCATAGGTTTTTAAATGCCAAGCTTGCATTCAAAGATATAGAGAATTGCAAGCGAGCGATAACAAATTATTTGAGCTAAAATTTTAATAATTAATTTTTTTTATTGTTGCAGGTAAGAATGAACATTTTTAAAAATATTCAACACATTGGAACATATGAAATGGAACAATTTCGGAAACGTGAATTAAATAAAGGTAAGTATCAGATTTACAGCAGCAGGAGCCTATATACATATATATCGGCATTAATATATATAAATGCTTTTAATTTACTATTTAATTATTATTTTATACGTATATTACTTATTAATAAATAATTCAATATTTTTCTTCAATTTGTAGCAGTTTATGGTTTATCGTATATCGCGGTAATACTGGCAGTTCCTTATTTCCTAACGTATTGCAGACAGAACAAAAATCTTTTTATGAAAATCGTATGGTACAAGATGGCACACTTTTTGATGAAAATGAATTTTATTTATATTATTATTCTATAAGACATGAATGGCAGGTCAGTGTTATTACATTGGAATATTTTTTTATTCGAAAGTTTTTAACATATCAATGACATTTATCGGTTAGAAGTTAAGTTTTGAAACGTTACTTTGAATCTGAAATTAATATTACAATAATTGAGAAAATAAATTTTTGCAATTTCTCGTACGTTTTATGAGGTGGAAATTGAAATTCACGTACAAGGTAGATAGTTTCGCGTGCAAAAGAATTAAAACGTTTAAATAACATTTTTCACGCCGATTAATATAGTTAATTAAAAGAATAAATTTCAACGTAGTTTATTGCCGCCGAGTTAAATATTAAAATGCAAATTGGAAATGGTTGTAGGTTAAAAAGTTGGTTGTAGATACAACCATCCTAACGGCGGATATTTTTATTGCGAAATAAATCAGAGTTATTGTTTTCTGGAGAGCTCGCAAACTCGAGCTGATACACGCCCCTTCACGAATTGCTCCGCTAATGAGTTTCTGTACTACGTGAAAACATTTTTTGCTAGTAATTAATTAAATCACGAACACCATCAACACATACGACGAACACATTTCGTTCCTGTGATTCCCGAGTAAAATTAATATTTATGAAAAATTCTGTGAAATCTTGTTATTATTATGTTTCTTTTTATTTCGAATGATACTGTATCTTATGATATATTGACGTTACTATTTAAATATTTGAGTGTTGCTTCAATCGATGTTGTTTACTTTCTTTATTAATAGCATTACTTTCCATTTGTGAGATTGCTTATTATCTTAATGTAATGTGTTAATTATTAGTTACATTTGCATTTAAAATTTGCATACAAACTAAGCATTTTGAAGAAAATGTTAAGTATACGCGGATACTGCAGGATAAGAGATCTGACTGGTCAAGACCATTATGGGGTAAATTTATTACGTTACAAGGTATAAGCAAAGAAGTGTTAATTTATTACGTTACAAGGTATAAGCAAAGAAGTGTTATGTAAAAAAGAAAAAAAAAGAAGGATAAAACAGCGAACAGAGCATATTTATTACCGTGTAAAGAAAAACAAAAATTACGCTATAATAAGAGATACCCGCGAAATTCAGGAGTGTTCTACTACTATGCAGATCTGGAAAGATTTTCTTCTGGACAGTACAAGAGTACAGGAGGTCTCTCGCTTAGTTCGTTTGTGTTAATGCGATCCAATTAGTATGCGTGACCGTTTCGGCAAATAATACGCGAGAGTAAAAAATTTTTGAGAAGGAGGTGTGCAGCTTCTATTCTAACCAATCGAACTCATATTTCTGTCAGAGGAAATCTTTCTAGCTTTGCACAGTACATTTAATTATAATATTATTGACATTGTACTATTGTGCATATGAATTAACGATTATACACATATTTGGCCTAGAATCACTTATGATCAGACAGGTAAAAGCGTTTTGTTCGGCATAGCCCCTACTAAATTATAACCTCAAAGGGTTAGTACTGTGCGTTCCTGCTAAGTTGGCAGTCGAGACGACAACAGGGGCAAGAGGGATGCGCCGCTCGTGTCATGTCAGAATTTGACGTTTTGAATTACTAAGAATATACGGATCGATATATTTCTATCCGTACATTTCATTTCACAGCGAGTGAGTTCCGGCCACTGCACTTGAATGGTTGCGATGCTTCAAAATAACATCTGTTACGAATATTCGAAACACTTAGAAATAAACGTTGAGGATTTCACGTAGAACAACTTTTATAGTCTTTTTTATTTCAAATGAAAGATGTCACGATACAGAAGCTTTTAAAATGAAGTATGGTCCGCTAGCTGTCGGGTTTATACAGGGTGTCCCAAAAGGTAAAGCTTTTGTTGATTGAGTGAGTTTAATTTAAATTTTCGATTATTCTTTTCTAATTTAACGAGGCTTGTAACTTATTCCTGGCTGTGTTTTTCAAACTCTTCATAAAAAATCATTTCAGCGAAACTATTAAACGATTATTATACATTATAAAATATTTATAATCAATATTATTATTAAATATCGTATTGAAACAATAAAAATAAAATTAAACGACAGTATTAAACACTGTTAAAGAATTATGTTTAAAATTTATCATCAATAATATTCGGTGTTTGATGTTATTTGAATAAATTTTTATTAGGAAAAAGATTTGCATTCTATTCCTTATTAAATTTCAATTACTTTTCGTTGATTTGTACATTATCCATTTGGAATATCGAATAAACTCAATTTATTTGTTCCACACGAATAACAATTAATTAGTTTATTCGATATAACTTTTGTTTAACATTCGTCAACAGTCGCTTCGATATATCCTGAGTTGCTCGTAGAAACACAAGCGCGGCGTGGAATCCAACGCTCCCGCTGACGCCCAGCCGTCTTACTCGCTCTGTGATTGGTCACTGTTTTTCGTTAATAACTCGTTAACAAAGCCGAATTTGACATTTTCGCAAAGGAAAAAGTTGTTTAGAATCACCCCAGGAACAACCCCTTAAAGGGACTTATACCCTTTCTGGGATACCCTGTATAGTATCCATACTCTAACGATCGCGGCTTTGTGCTTTGGATCGTTGTCTTGTCAGCATTTCGAAGTAAATGTTCTTTTAATATATTCAAGTGCATATAACGATCCATGGTATCATCTATAATGTGGTAATTACCAACCTCAGCCGCCGACATACAATCCCATACCATAAGCGACGCTCCCCCGTGTTTCACGGTGTTAAATTTTCTTTCTGAAATTCCGTATTTGGTTTCCTCCAAACTTTTTTTACTAGGTATATCAAAAACACCAAATTTTGTACTTCATTTTGACATGTACAGTTTTTATCTTCTCCTTCTCCGTACATCTATACATATACATGTACTATGAAAAACACGAATGTATGTCTTTATAACATTATTTGTCAATTATGCAAATATTATGCAAACATTAATTTCTCATTTATGGACAAACAATAAATGTAAGTTTTTAACATTATAATAACGCTAAAGAAGGTCGTGATAAATAAAACTTCAATATATTAAACACAAAAATAATGTTGTTATTAAAAAATGATAGTGGTATAAATTTTCGTTAATCTTGGCAAACGATTTTTATTGTAGTTTATGCGACGATACTTTATTTTTATTCGTATTTGATTTTGGCTAGTGATTCTCGAGGCGTGACCGCTCGGTCAGGATGCAAATGATGCACTCTCCAGAATTAAAGTGTCTGGTGCTACGCCTTCAGTCGAATGCAGCGATGTGGAAGGGACGACGCGATACCTCTCTTTGGTGGACGAGTACATCCTGCACAGTTTAGACGCTCTTTCCGTTTTCCATTTGTTAGATTCCTCTTCTCTGCCTATTCTTCTTTTTTTTCCTACAACGATCGATCCTACTGCATACGATCTCGTTTATTATGCAAGCGTGTTGAAATTCGATCTATATTCTTTTGTTTTTTCTCTTTTTATTTTTAAACGTTTATCAAAAAATAGAACGCGTATTTTACACCAGACAGTTTTCCAATTTAATCATACCGATGATTTTTTAATTTATTTTTGCGCAATATAAGAAGTCCTTATTATATTTTTAATTAATTTGATATACATATACACGTGTTAACTATCAATAATAAAATAAAAATTCTTGATTTAAATAAATAAAATGAGATTTGTGTTAATTAAAGTTATAAAGTAATGTAAAAATAAGTATTATTAAATTTCCTATAACTGCAGTTACATGTTTAACACTAGGTTTACGGCAACCGTCAATTTGACGGATTTCAAATTTCAAGAGGGTATAGCGAAAAAATCTTTTATAATAGCATCAATTGTAATCGACTTATGCTGTAAATTAATAAGTTTATCTAAAAAATTAAACAGGGTGTTCCAAAAGGTCTGTAAATACTTTTAAGGAGTGATTCCTCCAATGATTCTAAACAACTTTTTCCTTTGCAAAAATGTTAAATTCGGCTTTCTTATCGAGTTATTAACGAAAAACACTGACCAATTACAGAGCGAGAAAGACAGCTGGCCGCCACCGAGAGCGTTGTCTCCGCGCCGCGCTTGACTTCAACGAGTAACTCGGATTTTTTCGTATCTGAAGCATTTAGATGAATAGTATCCGAAGCGCATGTCACGTTCGAATTTTTAATTAAGCCTGGCTCATTTGAAGCTCACTGTCTTAAATTGAAACGGCCCAGCCTGAGTAATTTAATTAGTTCATCTCTAAGGCTCGCTGCTTGTGAGAGTGTACTAGCTCCGGTCAATAAATCGTCCATATAAAAATCATTCTGAACAGCGGCTGTTGCGGGAGGAAATGCATGTCCTTTATCGTAGACCAATTGTTTAAGCGTACGCACTGCAAAGAAGAGTGCCAAAGCGGTACCGTACGTCACGATATTTAACTTAAATGAAAAATATCATCCTGAATGATTGGTCCAACCAGTAAGGTATCATTGAGAGATACTCCACTAGTGGATTTAGCAGAGCTATAAAATGCTACGCGTAGTTTGGTAGTACTCCTACTTGTTTTTATTGCCGTATGATGCGGTAAATAAAATCGTTCCACTCTTAAATCTTCTTTCGCGGGTGACACATGTACTAAATGTAAACATTCATTTACAAACTCTCGATACTTAATTCCTTTTGATTGTCTAATCTACGCTCTAACGTATAAAAACGTTTAAAAGCTCCTTTATAGGTATTTCATATTCTACTTGCTTGCTCAGTGAATAGCAATCAAACAATGTAGCGTCCGTTACGATCGCGCTATATAGCTTTTGTAATATTGTTCGTTATTGGGGACAG
>SMSQ01020830.1:0-11465 GCA_019453375.1 Ctenoplectra terminalis
AAAGTTATTAAAAAAGGAAACGCAGAAATTAAACTCACTATGTTTGGCAAAGGAATATTTAAAAGCGTTATTTATGTAAAAGTAAGCTTAGATTTTGATAATACAGACTCGAAGAGAATATTTTTACAAATGCACTGTCTGATATCGGTACAGTGGTACAATAAATAAATAAAATAAAATCTTCGAAATATAGATCCATGGAATTATAAGGAATTAAAGTACAGATTTGTCTTTAAGGAATTTTTCCTTCAATTTTTGTGATATGAAATAAATGAACAGAAATAAAAAAAGAAAGAGGAACTTATCCTAATTTTCAAATTTATACCGCGTACTAAGAGTTCTAATAATAACGCGAAAAAAGAGAGAAAGATAACATGGATGGATTCAACAAACCATTCATTTTTTGGTAAAAATATCGCTGGAGAGTCTTCGAAATCGATCTTGAGCATAGTGTATCCTTCAAGCGTCACGCGAATGAATTTTCAAGGGCTCTTCAGCTCCTTTCAGTCTCTTATGCATTCGTTCCTTTCAAGAATATGGAAAACCAGTCTACTATTCGCATTTCGCGGGGACCTCGGTGGAGAAATTTCTTCCTTTTCCTTTTCCAACCTATGAAAGCTTTATACACAGAATCGTTTATAATTATTTCAACGATAAAGATTTTATACTTCGGTTCGATTTTATTGTCAAAGTCGAAATATACGTTTTACTATTCCACTAAAATTTTTCATATCCCTATTTACATGATTTACCATTTTAACTCCTCAAGTTTTATTTTACTCCAATCTTATTTAATCTTTATTTTACCAATTTTAACTTGACTCTATGTTTATTTTAAATTATTATTTTAGACTATTTCCTTTTTATCCTTCCTTTCTTCCTAATAATAATTTTACACATTTTTGGTATTCACGTTACATTTTTTTACAATTTTTCTTATTCAATATTCTTCCAATTATTTTATAATAATTTCCAAAGACGTATTTTAACGGTTGACCAATTTTATATCCCTTTTGCATCTCTCTTGGAAATATCTTCTTTTCTTAAAAATAATTTTACATATCGTTGGTATTCACGTTACAAATTTTTACAATTTTTCTTATCTAATATTCTTTCAATCATTTTATAATAATTCTCATAGACGTATTTTAACGGTTGACCAATTTTATATCCCTTTTGCATCTCTCTTGAAAATTTCTTCTTCTCTTAAAAATAATTTTACATATCGTTGGTATTCACGTTACAAGTTTTTACAATTTTTCTTGCCCAATATTCTTCCAATTATTTTATAATAATTCTCATAGACGTATTTTAACGGTTGACCAATTTTATATCCCTTTTGCATCTCTCTTGAAAATGTCTTCTTCTCTTAAAAATAATTTTACATATCGTTGGTATTCACGTTACAAGTTTTTACAATTTTTCTTATTCAATATTCTTCCAATTATTTTATAATAATTTCCAAAGACGTATTTTAACGGTTGACCAATTTTATATCCCTTTTGCATCTCTCTTGAAAATTTCTTCTTCTCTTAAAAATAATTTTACATATCGTTGGTATTCACGTTACAAATTTTTACAATTTTTCTTATCTAATATTCTTCCAATTATTTTATAATAATTTCCAAAGGTGTATTTTAACGATTGACCAATTTTATATCCCTTTTATATCTCTCTTGAAAGAATTTACATATCTGTGGTATTCAATTTTTCTTACTCAATATCCTTCCAATTATTTTATAATAATTTCCAGAGGTGCTTTTTAGTGGTTGACAAATTTTATTCCCATGTCCGCCAGAGTGAACACTTATTTCGTTTCACCAACGGTGAAACACGCCCGTTCAGGGAACGACGTTACCGCACGAAACATTCGAGAGGCTGTCTGGATGGGAATTTCATAAATTCCTGATCGATGGCCAACTTTATATGTCACTGTTACTGCTACAACATGTAGCAGCCATGCGACGCTCATAAAACGATGGTTGTTTCGTTATGAAAAATTCGTTTATCGCAAACGATATGTATCGAAGCCGTCTTCTTGACTTCGTATAACCCTCCCTCTTATAAAAGTGTTTCTTTATGCATGTTTTCAGGTTTCTTTTTTCTTATTCAGGAGTATTGCTACTTTTTTTTCGGCAATGGTTAGATACATGTTTTGGAAAATTGGGAAAGAAATTTTTTAGCCTGTTTTCTTTTTATTTCTTATTATTTTACATATTTTATATTTCTGGTGGATATTGTTTTTAAGAATATAATTTCGCAGTACTAATTCACTAATCGTTACTTTATTACTATTATTCTTTAGATTTAAAATTGAAATTTTTAAAGGTACAGTAATTTTATTATTTTTAATAAATTTTTATCTAGTCTTTAAACGTTGGCTTTAAATTAGATAATTAATTAAATATATTTATGGATTCTGTATTTTCGATGCATCACTTTTTCAATCATCTATTTCATTTTATTTTATTTTTTTTTAAAGAAGTCTTAAGGAGAAACATAACCTAACTTTATCCTTATAAAAAAGTTATCAACTTCATGATCCATTTTCTTCCAAGCCACTGAAGCAATTTTAATCGAATTTTGACTCAGTACACTATTAATACCTCTACTTAAATCGATTGCATGATTTTTTAATACACCTTTTAGAAAAGAAGTTATACGATGAATAAGAAAAAAAAAAAAGAAAATTGTTCACAAATTGCTGAACGATAATATTAATTTCTCTTGTTCTCAATCTATACAATTTTTCCAGATTCCTACACTCATTACATTCAACAACTCTTTTAGGTATTATCATAAAAAATTTGATCGAATCAATTTCTGTACACTCCAAAAAAATAAATAAAATTGAATTCAAGAGAACGATTCTACAGCAGAATGAAACATCAAATTAAACAGCGCTAAGAATTAAGAACAAAATTATTAAAAATTCTAAACGAAAGAAAAATTAGTTTCGTCGTATTTTCAATCGTGGGTTCCCTTAAGACGCTTTTTTTTTAATCAACCAAAAAGTACGGAAAATAATGAACAGAAAATCCTAAAGGGGAAATTAATGTGTTCAGTACTTTTATTCGGTAGAATGAAGCGAAACATCGTTTCGAGTTCTCCAATAGCGTTATGTAAACTTTGTAACGTCGTTTATGAACCGTACCCCCGAGCCCTTTGCTTCCACGGATGATTATTTCACGCTCATAAAAATTGCATGAACCCGAAGTCGACGAGATGTCAAACAGAAAGTGAGCGTCCATAAAATACAATCGCAAATATACGTAATGTTACTTCCTTGCCACGTGCCGGTGTGTTTTGTTTCTCGATGCGTATAATTCGTTGCATTTTTCATGCGACAACCCTCTATGTCTTTGCACGGCTCGGTATTATATATTTTTATTCCTTTTTATTACGTTGGCTGTGCATACCTCATACGGCCAACCAAAAACATTTCGCGTTTAAGTCTTCGTAAAAATATAGTTTGATGTATCGAATACGGTATAAAAAGTGAATCTGACTTGGAATCTTGAGAAGTTATATCGCTGTTCAAATATTTTGCTTCTGGGTGCTTTGGTATAATAGAATCGTCGAATAAAGGAATTTGGACCGGGTCAAATTTGTTCGTTTCGGTTTGTAGAGTTTTCTAAGAGAATGTGGTTTAATTAAAGATGTGAAGAGGTGCGTTGAAATTGATATCTGTGGTTATTGGATTTTTTGAGGAAGTTAGAAAGCTCGGAATATTTTTAGATTTTAGATTTTTGAGTAACCAACGTTTGTTGAAATTAATATTTCTAATTATTTGATTTGTCGAGGAAGTTAGAAAGCTCGGAATATTCTTAGATTTAATATTTTTGAGTAACTAACGTTTGTTAGAATTAATATCTGCGATTATGGAATTTTTTGAGAAGCTAAAAGGTTCAGAATTTTTTTAGATTTTAAAAGTTTTAGTAACTAATGTTTGTTGAAATTGATATCTGTAATTATTTGATTTGTCGAGGAAGTTAGAAAGCTCGGAATATTTTTAGATTTAATATTTTTGAGTAACCAACGTTTGTTGAAATTAATATTTCTAATTATTTGATTTGTCAAGGAAGTTAGAAAGCTCGGAATATTCTTAGATTTAATATTTTTGAGTAACTAACGTTTGTTAGAATTAATATCTGCGATTATGGAATTTTTTGAGACGCTAAAAGGTTCAGATTTTTTTCGGATTAAAAATTTTTGGGCAGCCAACGTTTGTCGAAATTAATATCTGCGATTATGGAATTTTTCGAGAAGCTACAACGTTCGGAATGTTTTTAGATTTAAACATTTTTAGTAACTAACGTCTGTTAAAATTAATATCTGCGGTTATAGAATTTTTTAAGGGGCTACAAAGCTCAGAATCTTTTTTACATCCTAAAATTCTAAGTATCCAACGTATCGAGGATTATAATTGAATTCAGACCTTGATAACCGAAATGAAAATAAAATATTAATAACATTGAAATTCGTTATGGGAGAACATCAATAATTGTAATATTGTGAATAATTGTGAACTATACCTAATGGTAACCTTATCGTCGAAATTCCATCGCACTACCGAAGCGAAACAATAATTATACCATCAAAACTCAATGACAACTTCTCTATCGACATTTTATAGAATCGTCATAGCTCAATAATCACTTTATTGCTAAAGTTGAACGTCTCGTCGAAGTTGATAGTCCTGTCATTAAAGTTCAACAATGATCGTGACTATAAATTACCAGGTACATTTTATGACTCATAAATTAGGCAATATATCCAATGTACTAGAATGTCGTAACGAGATCTACGTTTCACTTAAATGTAAATTTAACTACCCAACATCAAACAAGGAATCGTCATTTTGACGTAAAAAAATTCTGTAGTGAAATGAACTGTTTAAATCCTGCTTTTATTATAACGTTTGCAATAAATTTACATTAATATAATCTAAATGAAACATTTTTTTTTCTATAGAAAAAGTGTACAAAACATTCTGAACTATTATCCCTTTTTTTTATTAAATTAAAAAATGTTCCTTATTATAATTTTTAGATTTTCAAACAATGTTAGCTCTTAGCTAATAACTGAAAGAATTTTTTAATACTCATAAATTAATTTTAACTTTAAAATTAAGAACTGGATGGTCGACTTTGATGAATTTTTTAAATAATAAAATGTAAAGAAAGAATCAAGGTATCTGGAAATTTATTGATATGTAATTTTTTAATTTTGCTGTTCTTGGGTTTGTATATTCTAAATGAAATTTACTTTTACGTAAATACAATGATTTAAAGTGTTTTATCAGATTTAGTGTATTTAATTTTTGCATTTATTACTTTGCATATTTTGTAAGTTTAAAATATTTTGAAAGGTATACAAGGGTTGAAGAAGAGTTTAGTTGAATGAAACGATTAAAAAATATGAAAATAGAGTTAAAGAAATCAAAGACGTGTTAAGGTTTTAGCTATAAATGGATTACACTAATCAATTAAGCAATCAGTATTCAAGTTCTTAATATACCTCTTAATAATTTAAAACAACGTTGCAAAAAGGTTTTAAAAATTTAACCAAAATTGTATAATAATTGCAATAATATTTTCTCTCAGAAAACTCGTCTTAAAAACTCTTCTGGTTTTATTAAAACAATCTTAAATCTCGCCGCGTGAAGCTGGACGATAATAGCGCCATGAAATTCCAGTAACGACCGCGGTACGCTAGCCATCGAACGATAATCGCGTTAAACGAGAGTTTAATAACGCTTCCATCACCCGAGCAACTTGCACTTAAACCCAAAACTAAAAGAAAAATCGCTCGAAAAAGTCAAACCGTTATCGAAGGTCTACCAGTCATTTCGAATCCGGGATCCAACTTCGAGCTATCAAAATTTTACAATAATTGTGTCGAATCGAGGTCGAGAAACTTCGCTTACTCTCAGATCCAAAAGAAAAAAAAGAAAAAAAAGAAAATTGAACAGCTCGAACATCCAATTACATCAATAAAAAAAGAAATTTTTTAAAAACACGAACGCAACCAATTATTCTACTCAATAAAATAAACACATCACTAAACAGCTTTTTTCTAAATTTTTTACCACCACATTTTTCATTTTACTAAATCTAAAATAAATAATAAAAAAGAAACTATTAATGTTTCCACATTTTTTTAAATCAACCCTCTGTACCCGTAAACTTTTTTAAGTTTCACAGGACCACTGTTGTTTCGTCAAGAAAAAAAGAAAAGAAGAAAAGCAAAAATTTTTACGATTTCTTATTTACCCTAATTTGATTGATTAATTTGATTTAAAATATTTATTATGATTAATTTGATTTAAGATATTTATTACGATTAATTTGATTTACGATATTTATTATGACTAATTTGATTTAAGATATTTATTATGATTAATTTGATTTACGATATTTATTATGATTAATTTGATTTAACACTAGAACCACCAAAGTGGTCAAAATGACCCATTCGTAATTGTTTACAGAAATTTTATAAATTGACTATGGCATCTCTCAGCCAATTTTCCGTGATATTCTGTTAAAAATGTAGACAAAGCTTTGTTTCCCTTGCAAATGCGTATTTTTTTATGTACCTTTCATTATGATTTTTTCGGTAGAAATAAGTATGCTTTAATCGTCGGTAGTTCTAGTGTTAAGACATTTATTTGATTAATTTGCTTCAAGATAAAAAGGAAAATTTGAATTGGCGAGAATACAAGATTTAACTAAATTTTGATTAATTAAATTCCAATTTAAAGCTTAACCACTGAAGAAAATTACACGTGTCGCCATACAGGCACCAGCCGAGTGCAAAGGGTACATTTTCAGACCGAATTTTACTAAAACCGTGTCGTAAGTTACCTATACATAAATCTCTGTTCCCATAATAAACAACTCGCACCCTCGAGTCACCCCTTGGGTCACGAGAAAACCCTTTTCCCATGGAGAATACGCAATTTCGGGCATTACGACGGCATCTAATACAATCCGCGCCGGCTTTTGTGTCCGCATTTATATTGCTCCTTTTGTCGAGCCGGGAAACGACTCGAAGACGCTCCTCGTCGACGATCTTTCGTCTGGATCACGCGTCGGAGAGTAACAGAGAACGCGGCTGTGCGCGCGAAAAAGAGAGGCTCGCCTCTCGTTCCTCGAGTCAATATCACCCTCGATTCTATTCAAGCTTGGTCCGCTCGTAGATAGCACATCGAGTGAGAACGTTCGTTTGTATGGGGTACAAAGGGACGTACGTAACCCCCCTATTAGCATACGCGCACCCAGCCCCGCGTATTTGCACCTTGGGCTGCATTCAGATCTTCCAAGTTTTTCTGTCTTTTTCTATTTACTTGTCTCATTCTCTCTTTCTTTTTTTTTTATTATACTTGTTCGATCTTTCTGTGCTATTGTTTGACTATATTGACCCTTTCGCTAGGATTTTCTTAGAATTTAAAGCGTCCTTGGTGTACAGATTGATTACAGAGTTGAGATTATAGAAGAGAATAATTAGAGAAATTATGGGAAGAATGATAATTAAGAATTGTGTAATTTTGATAATCTTCTGGTAATATTTTGAAAATAATTATGGAAATTGCAGAAGAAAAATAATTTAAAATTGTATCATTTTAATAATCTTCCGATAATCTTCTCAAAATAATCACAGATATTACAGATGAAAAATAATTTAAAATTGTATAATTTTGATAATCTTCTCAAAATAATCACACAAATTACAGAAGAAAAATAATTTAAAATCGTATAATTTTGATAATCACCCGATAATATTTTGAAAATAATTACGAAAATTGCAGAAGAAAAATAATTTAAAATTGTATCATTTTAATAATCTTCCGATAATCTTCTCAAAATAATCACCAAAATTTCAGAAGAAAAATAATTTAAAATTGTATAATTTTAATAATCTTCCGATAATCTTCTCAAAATAATCACATAAATTACAAAAAAAAAGAAATTAAAAATTATATAATTTTGATAACCTTCTGCCAAATAATTTTCATAATTAGAAAATTTTCCGATCAAAAACCCATCGAAATGTACAAAACTGCCTTTAATATCTACATAATTATTTATAATTAATTCAAAATTAACGAACAGTCCGATACGAATAGAATCCCAAAAATAGTTTCAAATTTTCCGTCGATAAGTACATTTCTACCAAAGAAATCCAAACGAAAGGTATATAAGAAAGTACTTTATCCGTATGTTAAACAAAAAAGCACAGAAAAATTTCATCAACGACACCACAGTTGATTTATAAAATTTCTGTAATAAATCTTTGGAAGTTCCAGCGTTAAACTTCGATCTCGCCGTTCTTCTTTTTCTCCCCCCTTCTTTTTTTTACTATCGCCGGTGTCCATTTTTCTCGCTGCTTCGCGAATTGGTTATAAAAGCATGGGTTAAAGGAATCGAATCGACTCCTCGCGACGGCAAGGGTAGTTAAGACGTTCGTCGCAAGCTGGCATTTGCTGCAGAGATTCTTGGGATCTTTTGGATACTTGAAAGCTTCGGGACTGGATGATGGAGTGTATAGAGTCTTGGTTCGATCGAGTCGGAAGTATTTTTCTCGAGTTTTCGTTGGGCGAGGGGTGATTTAGTGGCGAGGAACAGTTTGAGAGAAGACTGAATCGCGGCCGAGGGGGTGGAAGTTGTTTTGTGCGGAGATTGTATATTCTTATTCACTTTTTCCCTTATTTTCTGTATTTTTCTCTCCATCGGTTGTCGTAGAATTACAATACAGAATTATAAAATTACAATTATGTTGTAGAATAGAATGTTTCGAATATTGATAAAATAATGTGAAATAATAGAAGAATAAAATATTTTTATTCTACTTTACAATTGAATTGTAATTTCATTAATATTTACGCGACAATCCACGCGATATTCGATTTTTATGCAGATTCAGTGCGGTTTAATTATTAATTAAAATAACAGATGCATCGGGGAATTGGAATTTGTTAAAAATTAAACGCTTCTTCGAGGGACGGGGCAATTCCATTAAAATTGTTTGTTTATTTTAGAAACGGAGTTCGTATTGATTTTACAGGGAATCAATCGCTGCGCTAATGTCGCGCGACACTGGGAGAATGTAAATTTAATTAAACTGTACGGAAGAAAAGGCGCGAATATATTAAGTTTCTAATAGTAATTGGTCTGGAAGTATAATTAACACGTTTGCGGGTATCGTTCTATCGGAAAGCTATGATATTTTTAACCGAACACGATCGAAAGTATTTACATTTGCCGGGTACGATTAAACGGTTTGCATAAAATGAAATATAAAATTAGAATTTTCGACGAGTTACAATCGGAACACGTTTATGAATCTGTTGTGATCTATTTGAATAAATAATAACCAGATGTTGCATCGCGCGCACGTGCAACCGTGCCAATTTTTCTCGTGTCCGATAAGCATTTACATTTTCCTCACGTGTATTTATTTTTCGATTTTTGTTCGGCATCGGCCAACAATTATTCATCGACCTGCTCGCGGATAACGAGCGAAAAATTATAACGTCCAGCTTTCGTGGACATCCTTGCGTATTTTCCTACGAAAAATCGAAACGAGCATCCTTGTGAATATAAAAATACGACCTAATATAATGGATTGAGAAACAACTCGGATGAATCGAGGAAAAGTTTCGAACCGGGTTCAAGTATGATTCAACCCTCATCTGTGTTGTTAAAAAAATAATTACGCCTCATGACTTATATAAAAAAAAAAATGTTCACGATTTTTTTAAATTCAATTACGACTCTTAAATCATTTTTTATTTAATTTTGATTCCTTTTCTATGATTATCCTATGGTGTTCAGGTACAATATTTTCAATATAAATATTTGAATAAAATTAAAATAAAAACATAATTGGTACACTAGTAGTGCAAACCTTTAGGATCAATAAGAAGGTTAAAAAAAATTCCTAATTATCAGAAAAATACAAAGCTACTAATATTTATATTTACTCGTTTCAATTCAACGTTAAAAGTACATTTCTTCCGGAGACCAAGAAATTTATTAAAAAAAATCCTGAGCGCGATTGGTTTCTGAAGAATAATTGTAATACGATATATATGATTGCAAAAATCGTAATACGATTAATAAAAGAGAATGAAAATCTACCATATTTGCCAAATGCAATTAAATTACCGAACGTCTATACATTCGTCTGAATTATTAACTCAATCTTCTCGAAGTGAAATTAAGTAACTTAAAAGCTTCCAAAGAATCTTTAACGCACCGCGAATTACTCCGAACGAAACACAGAGTCGATAAATAAATAAAAAAAATCACACGAGTGCCACCGTAAAATGATATAAACTTAAATTAAATGGTTTAAAAACAAACTGTGTGTTACGGAAAACGTAAATTGGACGGAAGGATTAATCATGAAACGTCTCGACGAAAAAATCTGTCTGAGTTCATCGTGAAATCGTTTAAAGTAACTTTAAAGAGCGGTTCCACCACGGTGGCACGCCATAAACCGGTTCAACGTTGGATTCACCGATTAAGCCGCACTTTTCATCTGAAATTCGAATCAACGACCACGTTTAAAATCGTATGCGGGCCTGCGGTAGCCTGGCAAAAACGCGTTTACGTGTACGTTCAACGGTTCGTTCATTTGCATACGTAACGTTGCTGGTTACACGGGGTACCTTCCCTTTAGGAATTACCATAAGCAGGTGCGCGAGCGCGCGCGGATCTCCAACGCCATGTGTTCGACGTGGAGCGAAAAATTAAACGTCCCTCCCATTTAGCGGAAACGTGGCGAAGAATTTAATTGTTTCATGCTCGTTTGCGCCAAGGTGGAACGTGTAAACGCGTGTGTTTCGGTATTTTTGGCAAGGTATGATTAATTGGGACGTGTACAGTTTCATTAAAGTAATAATAAATATCCAAGATTCTTGGGACGGAAACTGTACCAATATTGGAAACATTTTACATCTAATTTTGGAAGTTTTTAAACACTTTAAAAATTTTTTATCGTTACCTAAGATTTAATTTTGAATTTTTTAAATATCGTATCTAATTTGGGGAATTTCTTTAACAGTTTAAAAAATGTTTTATGGTTAGTCAAGGATTTAATTTTGAATTGTTTAATATTGTATCTAATTTTTAGAATTTTTTAACACCTTTTTAAACTTTTTATCGTTAGTCAAGGATTTAATTTTGAATTGTTTAATATTGTATCTAATTTTTAGAATATTTTAACACCTTTTTAAATTTTTTATCGTTAGTCAAGGATTTAATTTTGAAATGTTTAATATTGTATCTAATTTTTAGAATATTTTAACACCTTTTTAAATTTTTTATCGTTAGTCAATGATTTAATTTTTAGATACTTCAATTTTTAGTAGCTACTGCATAGCACGCTCTATTTAAAATACATTAATTCCTTATTTTATTTCCCACGTACTTCCACAAAAAAAAAAAAAAAAAAAA
>SMSQ01020831.1:0-17648 GCA_019453375.1 Ctenoplectra terminalis
GCGATAAAGGAATTCGAGCGCTATCGACGCAATGGAGAAAAAAAATTGTAGAAAGCGATGAACGTATTCGATTGATTAAATAAATCATTTTCGGTGATATGACACGATCTATTCGGTTAGAAAAAAATCGGTCGTACAAACAGTTAAATATCACCAGCTGCGAAAATGATGCTAGACGATATATCCTGCACGTTGACCAGACGCGTGCACCGGGAGCACAAGTGCGTGTGTCACATCTTGACACACAGCCGAAGCATTCTGTGTTCGCGCCGGCGCTTCCTGCAGTGAACGACCTCGATTGCATATAAATGCCTGGCTTAATGGTTTCGAAGTAAGGCCGAAGGCCTCGACTGATAAAATCCACTCTCTCCTAGCGGGATTCACGACGCCTACTAAGGCTGTTTCACGCGAGTCTCTGTTAGATGTTATCTATGACATCGTGATGTATTTATTATGTGACGACTGGATCCTAACACATTTCGTGCCCAAAAAAAGGTAAGCGCTTCAACAGAACTTTAAATCTCAATTAATAATTATATTAGAAAAATTCATTCAAGAAAAGATACCACTTGCATTGAATTCCTGACATTTTGGTTTTTTTTTTTTGTTTCTAGATTATTTAAACAGTGTTATAGTAAAAAATATTTTCATTTGTCAAAAGAAAATTTTAATTCTGACAATTGTTATGGCACGCGTGACACGACCGTTGTTACTAAATAAATCTTTACTAGCAATATCTGTAAACACTGTTGCGATTAAAAGTTACAAAGATACAAATTCAATAAATATTAAAATAAACGCTAGAACAACGTTATGTGTTCCATCAATATTACGAAATATAACAAAAAAAAAAAAAAAAACGAAATTAAATTCTTTCATTGATATAAGTACTTTTAATGAAAAAATATCTCTAATTCCTGTGCTATGAAATAAAAAAAAAACCCAGTCTGCTGGTATTTTGAAATTTAAAAATAAAACAATAAATACCGGCTTGATATTACAAAACCATTTCATAGACACTTTCAATTACCGTAAAGAAAATTGTCGCTAACAACCCAGATGTCGATGCAACATAAAACCAAGTTTAAAAATATACATAAACAGGTATTATGTCATGTGACGCTTCTTCAACGAACTTCTGTTAAATAGACGTACGATCAATACTTTTATCAAAAATTAAAAGAACAAGAAAAATACTGTTCATTTTTCTTCATTTACAGTGCCATAATTTCCTTTTACTACGTTTGAAAAATAAATTAGCTATTTTTTCACTGATATGAAAATATTCTATTACTTCTATGTCTAAAATTAGTAACCTAATTATAAAATTGGATATTATCAATGCGACATATATTCAAGATACCCATAAACTAAAAACACTTAGAGTTTGTTTTTTCATAGATAGCAGCAGTGCAATTGTCTCGATAACTTATCTAGTAATTATGGAATCGCGGTCAACTGGAATTTATGGTATCATAAACGCTACCCGAAGTAATATCAATCGCTGCATACAATTGCGAGAGAAATACAGCGTAAATAAAAATGCTGAATTTTTAGCATAATAATACCATAATAATTTAATCATAATTATATACAGCAGCATAATAATTTGTGGAAAACCAGTTTGAAACAATTATTTTCACTCCCCTTCTAATGACCAGATTTTCAACTAAGTCGTTAAAAATAAGCGTTATTATACAGTATAGTACACATATATTTTTAATGTTTTAGAAACAGTCGCGTATACTGTTGCGGTCCTCTTCCTTGCAAGGATCAGGTATTGGTTTATGGCACTCAGTGAGTGTCTGGCTTTTCCTTTGCCTTTTCGTTAGATCGATTTAGTCCTTCAAGCTAAGAACACCATTCCAGGTCATTTTTGTAAAACACCATTAATAGATATTAATAAATATACCTAGTTAAAACTCTGTTGAATTTATTTTACAAATAAATATTCAACGGAAGTAAAGATAAAAAAATTAATAATTAAGTTTAAACACTTTTCTATTAAAGAACTTTCAGTTTACATGGTTAATCGTTCAATTGCAAATTTTAATTTACCTTTAAACGTTCATAAACCCGTCTGGGTACCATTAAAATACAAGTTCAAGTCTTTATCCGAACAAGGATACAAAGAAGAGGGAAACAACAAAAATGGTCAGTGATCAAAAATCTAAGCCTATTGTAATTTCCCTATCTTAATAAATACGTATTTAAACTACCTATTTATTTATTAATTTTTGTACAATAGAATAGGACAGAACGAATTTTTTTACTCGCGTAGAATTTATCCACGTTACATTTGCTTTCTTCTTTTTGGTAGAAAAATGTCACATAAGTGTTATAAAGAATTTTGTCAACAGATTTGGATAAAAGATTTATTCCACGTTCGCAAAACATTCTATTGTACGCTCTTTCAAATAGAACAAGTTCGTACAACTTTGGAAGTACGTATACGTAAAGCAAGAAACGCTGTATCAGATATGCACTTGTACACAATGATATGTTTTGAATATTGCTGAACATTTCTTTCGGTACACTATTTACTTATAGACACCATTTTTTTGTTGTTTTAGGAGTTCAGAGTAATATAAAAATATTCACATTATCAACATTTTGCATGTAAGATATCTTAATCATTTTGAATACTTTGCATTGGATTTGTTATTTGTGTATACTATTCTTCACGTTAATTTTCAATCATACCTTTTCATAAATATCTAGGTTCAACCATTACCATTGTATATTATATTAGTTTTAATATTGATTGAATAATTCTATTGTTTTAATGATTAATAACGTGCTTAAAATAGAATAGAAATGTCAAAGTATAAAGCGCACTAAACGTAATTTCTCAAAAATTATTTTTAATGGTATCAAAGAACCGAGACCCCAAAATTAGGCACAAAAACAACTATTTCATTAATTTAGTTCCTTGACCTGATATCGTAAGATAAACGATTATTCTTCGCGTTAAAACGTGACGGTTTGATTAACTGTGCCACCTAATTAACTCAAGTAATTCTAAAGTTCTATTAAAATCTACTATGGCAGCATTGAAAAAAAACTTTTATTATCAGTGGCAGCTTCTACGAATTTTGTACTCTTTCCGTTCCTTCACCATCTATCTTATCGGTACCATTCTGACATCCATGATAAATGAAGTGGTACCACATTTTATGATTTTCATCATAAAGAATTTAATATTTCCAGCTTAGTGCCCTAAGAAAAAAAAGAAGTTAAAATACCGTCAATAAATATTAATAGTCTTGTTGTTAGTTTAGATAAAAAGGCAAATAAAAAGTTCCCTAATGCGTATCTCATTGATTACAATATCTCTGATTTTTTTTCATGATTTTTATGAATAATTTATACGATAAAAGAACAGAAATTAAGATTCAATTGCAAATCGCGTTATAACATGCAAAAAAGATTTCCTTTCACAAAGCCATCAAGATATTAACATATCACAAGTTCAATTTGATTTATCGACACTTTTACCGTGCTATTCAATTATACCCTTTATTTGAAAATTAACCCTTTCGCTACGGCCATCTTCGCCGAAAAACGGTACGATTGAACAGGAGATGCGCGTTACTTTGTCTCGCTGGTAACATTCTTTTGTTCGTTTATATATTAAATTGTCCATCTACTTTAATGCATGAGCGTAAATTAAGTTCTTCCCATTGCATGTCTGTTATTTCGAAATATAAACGGAACACATCGCAAGACTATAATCGCGTATACTATCTAGCGGAGGCTTCACAATAGGTAGCGACTACAGTCGCCCGTAATTGCAAACAGATTAATAATTTTTTTCTCAAAAGTTTTATATTTTTTTAACCAAAGAAATTTTAATATTAATCTACGCAAAAAGTTATATCCTACTTTTCATCTATAAGAATTATACTTTCATTTTCATAAATGAAACAAAATAGTTGGTTCGCAATATTTAGAAATGTATTTTATTTAACAGAGAGGAGCAAGAAATTGCGATAAAGGAATCGATAGAAGATTGATTGTTGGAAAGACATTTGATAAGTATATTTATATGAGGGGAAGAAACGAATAGTTACACACGAAAGAGGGTAGTGACGACGCAGGCGCTACGTCTAAAAGTACGCAGTCAATATACGAGACTTTCGTACGCGAATCGACCCTGGCTCTTAGTCATCCTACCACACATTCACAAACCGACTGTGTTTATGACACACGCATGAAATAATGCCATGTACACACGCTTAAGATCACGCAAAGGCAAAAGATGTGTAAGCGGGAGCACATTATCTGGAGCATTATCTGGAGCATTATCTGGAGAACGCAGTGCCCAAGACAATCAACTGAATTATTAAACAAAAATCTGATAAATGTTTTATTTTTTGTAGCTTATAATATTTTTTATGAAATACAATCGATAAATGACATTCTAAAAAATGTATCAGGAAAAAATACAAATTGTTAGAGAATTTTGTATTCAAATCCACTTACACTATATTGAAACTAACAATCAAAACATGAGATTATTTCAAAATTTCTGGTAAGATTAGAATTACAAAAAAAAAAACACACAAGATCACTGCTTCGTCTCTTAAAAAATGTATAATTGCATGAGTAAAAAAAAGTTTAAATTTTAATTCAATGGATTTTAAATGTCTAATTCATTCTGGATATAGAATAATATGGAGGGAAGATTAATAAAATTCTGATTTTTAACGCTCATTTAGATTCAGATGTAACATGATTGATAATATTATCCTAACATATAAAGAAAAGTTTCATTTTATATAATTTTGAATAATATGTTTCAATTAGAGATATTCCGATTAGGAGATCCGATTCGATTCGACCAGACCATATAAACTTCTCCCACAGAGTAAATTTATGTACAACTTTCGTTGATCAATATTGTAATCCTGATAGATAATTTATAAATATGTGAACAATAACAGTAAAAATACCCATTCTTCCGTTTAACTGCAACGAGTAAACTATTTTGTTAATAATAATGTTCCAGATACACACAGAAGTAAAATTGTACATTATTTTGTAAAGTTTTTATGCTTATTGATATTCCGCTTTAATACTAAAACGACGATTAAAGTAGATCTGTTTGTACCCTAAGAAATAAAAATGATAGTTTTTCTAAAAAATACATAGCGTAAGGAAAACAAATCTTTATCTATATTTTTTAATAAGATAAGAAAATCATGAAAAATCCCCCAAATTGCATCATTGNGATAGTATAACACAGTATAACACGGAATAAGAAGAGTATAACAAGTATAACACAGAATAAGAGGAGAATCGAACGAGAATAAGGACAGAATTGAACGGAGAATAAGATTAGTACTGAACGGCGAACTGGGTGAGNGAAAGGAAGCATTGCTACTAAGGGATGTTCGTCTCAGCCGTGCATAGGTTACGAGGCTTTAGGAAAGCTTGTTTGATATTAAGTATACACCTTGTACATTCGTAGGACAACCGAGATAAATGACATGACGTATCTACGTGGAGATAAAAACATTATGAGTAAGCCTATAAATTAATACTAAAACTACTAAAACAGTCAAACGACAGGTTTGTAATTCCTCACAGAAATTTTAGAAACTTTTAAGGGTACATTTTTTAGTATTTTCCGTGATTTTCTACAAAATATATATTTAGAGATTTGTTTCTCTTGCATTATGTATTTTTTCAAATATCTGTTATTGTGATTTCTTTGGTACAAATAGATATACTTTAATTGTTGATAGTTTTAGCGTTGATCCGATCGATGTGGGATCAAATGCATCATAGGATCATGAATCTGAACCAAATCGACACTTAACAAAGGTCACGGTTATAGAAACAATGACTTCAATTCAGAAAATATAAAACATAAATGAAAAAACATGCATGCAGTATGTCCGGTAAATTCTAATACAATGAATGCTTTGTGTCACGAGGTGATTCTTTACGAAAAACTTAGTAAAAAATATACAGTCAGCTTTCTAATTTCTTGTGTAAAAAATGATTTAGAATTAAGTAAAATTACATCAAAATTATATAAAATTACATAAAATTGCTTAAAAATACCACCAATTGATTATAATATATTAGATATACATTGTGTGCAATGAAACTGAAAGTTTGAATTATGCTACATAACAGTATAATTTACTGTTAATATTATAGTAAAATTTAGTCAAAATTAGTATACTTTGTGAATAGTAGTAGTAAATGAGATTTGTAGAACAATATGTGCGACTTGAAGAGTGCTCAAAACGGAAGGTTCGATTGGATACTTAAGTTTCAGGTAATATATTAAAACAATTATTTATGCTGGAGAAACAACAAACCTTAAGCAAGTAAAACAAAGGATTACCTTTACCGTTGGAGAACTTAACACTTTACCAACCGGTTAATTCGAGCGCGGATACATGGCTAACACCGGCTCGGTTTTGGCTATCGTGCGGAAGTATAAGCGCTTATTCTTGCAACTCTGTTTTTAAATCGAAATTCGTGAGGGTGTTTAGTATATCGTTTCTCTTATCGTAGAGTAATTAAATTTAATAAAATTTTTAGTTTCACAATGATAGTATTAAGCAGCAATCGGTAGATAAATGTTGGCTGTAAGAAGTCGATTAATAGGCACCCGATCGATGGGCGTTGGTTGCGAAAAGCCGATTAAAAGGCTTCCGGTTGGTAAAGTGTTAAAAATCAAAGCATGCTACGAGTAGTTCATGGTAACGTAACACGCACGGTTGTCTTTTAGTTTCGACTTGCTTGGTAGCTGTACAGCCTATGCTCTAATTTAGGTTAATAAAATTTATGACCGCCGATTCTATTTACTCAGGAGTCCTTAAGGATAGATTGCAATTTATGTTTTCTTCTAAGTGTTTTTTAAATTGCTTCCAATTTGTCCCATTATTGCACAAAGATGGCCACGGTTTTGGTGTATATGAAAAAATATTTGATGTATTCACAAAGACGAAACAAAGGTAGCAGCCATTCGAGAAATAAAGTACAGAAGCATCAAGCTTGCTGGAGACCATACGCTCGAACGTATGCGATCTTTTATATTTTAATACACGAGACAAAATGAAATATTCTGTAACATTCTTTGATAACTTTGCTCACTTTGCAGCAGTGTTTCTTAATAAAAGACAAATATAAAGAGAAATGGTAAAAATGTACATATATAAAATAATGTGAAGCAAGTTAATTTCGAATTTCAAAATAAGTACCTTTAGGTTCGACAACGTACCGTTGGAAGCTGGAAAGAAGTTCTGTAGAAGGAATGCGAGTGCACGTCTGCTTCTCACACGCATTTTCCGTTTTCGCGTATTATTTGCTAAAATGGTTACGCATACTAATCGGATCGTATCATTACACGCGAGCTGAGCGAGAGTCCCTTTGCCCCTGTACAGTTCCGTGAGACCTCTGTTTAGCTCCAAACAGTACTTATAAGCAGTTTGATGTTAAAAAGCTTCGAACGTTTTATAAGTAGTACTCAAATTCTGAGTGCAAGTGAGATACGGATAGTTTGCATGCATCGCGTCTTTGGCCACGGACACACAAAGAGCCGGCAAGCGATAAGCGGCAACAAAGCGTTCACCGCTTACCGGTTACCGCTCTTTATGCGACCGCGGTCTTTATCAATTGCCGCGAACTGAATACAGTCTAAACTATTTGTACATAATTTTTACTAAACCACAAACGATCGCAGCAAATAGAAAATTTCTGATCGAAGTACTCATAAAAGATTCTGATCTATTCGGTCAGGCTTCCAGTAAATTTAAAAGTACCGCTTATGTTTCTCAAAATACTTCGAATACTTTCGAAACTAATAAACTTAGAACAAAATAGTTGGAACCCATCTCTCGTCTGAATTTGAGTTTACTTGAAAGCAGTTTTCTTTTTTTCGAAGTACTCGTAACACATTAGAAACTATCCAGATAGATTCGAATCTACTTGTAACGTACTTTATCCCGTTCTTAAATATCGAAATTAAGATGCAACAGTGGAACAGAATACAGAAATAAAAATCTTCAGGCATACTCGTCACAACTATATAGCAAGACAGAAAGATTAATTCGTGGACCAATTTTAGACCATTTTAGACCAATCAAAAGCACTACTCATAGATTCACAACTGAACTAAAATATGCGGAGTGCAGCAATTCGCACCGCAATAAATTCACCGAACAGAAGCCCTTCAAAAACAAGTAAGAAAGCNGTTCCGTGAGACCTCTGTTTAGCTCCAAACAGTACTTATAAGCAGTTTGATGTTAAAAAGCTTCGAACGTTTTATAAGTAGTACTCAAATTCTGAGTGCAAGTGAGATACGGATAGTTTGCATGCATCGCGTCTTTGGCCACGGACACACAAAGAGCCGGCAAGCGATAAGCGGCAACAAAGCGTTCACCGCTTACCGGTTACCGCTCTTTATGCGACCGCGGTCTTTATCAATTGCCGCGAACTGAATACAGTCTAAACTATTTGTACATAATTTTTACTAAACCACAAACGATCGCAGCAAATAGAGAATTTCTGATCGAAGTACTCATAAAAGATTCTGATCTATTCGGTCAGGCTTCCAGTAAATTTAAAAGTACCGCTTATGTTTCTCAAAATACTTCGAATACTTTCGAAACTAATAAACTTAGAACAAAATAGTTGGAACCCATCTCTCGTCTGAATTTGAGTTTACTTGAAAGCAGTTTTCTTTTTTTCGAAGTACTCGTAACACATTAGAAACTATCCAGATAGATTCGAATCTACTTGTAACGTACTTTATCCCGTTCTTAAATATCGAAATTAAGATGCAACAGTGGAACAGAATACAGAAATAAAAATCTTCAGGCATACTCGTCACAACTATATAGCAAGACAGAAAGATTAATTCGTGGACCAATTTTAGACCATTTTAGACCAATCAAAAGCACTACTCATAGATTCACAACTGAACTAAAATATGCGGAGTGCAGCAATTCGCACCGCAATAAATTCACCGAACAGAAGCCCTTCAAAAACAAGTAAGAAAGCGCCTACAGAAAACTGATTAGGAAAAAGATCTGATTCTATCGATAATTTGGTTGTGACGTATACGAGTATCTTAATCTCAGAAGAGTATGAAATAAAGAACAGGAGTATCTTAAATGCGAAATAGCTTTGTAGAATAAAGGGCGACGGAGAATACAGGACAAGTTTAACAGCAAGGGGATGCGAACAAACAAAGAGCATAGATTATGCGAAACGTATACTCCTGTGCTACCCTCAAGTGTTTTCACGCTGATAATGGCCCTAAGCTGTACAAGAAGATTATCACATAGTGAGTGCACTCGGCTAATTTAACAAACATCCGAGTAAAGAACCGAATAAAGAATGCTACGCTATTTGAAGAACACCAAGAAGATAGAAATTGTCTTCGTTAAAACAGATAACGAATTGATCAATTTCTTAAATGCTAATTGGGGCACCAATAACGATAGAAGATCATAGACCAGCTATCTATTTAAATTGGCTGATGGTGCAATAATCTGGTCATCAAGGAACCAGAGGACAGTATGTAACTATGTCGAGTACATGGCGCTATTAGACGCGGCAAAGGAGGCCATCTACCTGCGAAGATTACGATCCGAAGGTGATTGGAATCTTGTAAACTGTTATAGATCCAGTAACTGAACCCTAGAGGCTTGAGTAATTTGGTAGAAGTGATAGTATAGAAGGGTAACAATAAGCTTATGACGTGTAAAGTGAAGATATACACAATACTATTAAGATTTGATTTGTAATAAATAATAAAACGCCTATAATTAGTTGACAAAAGTATCCAGTTTATTTCGTCCCATAACAGGAACAACAATGGTTTTGTGTGACAATCAAAATGTCGATTTGATGGCGAAAAATCCAATTTTTCATGAATATACAAGCACATAACTTTTCGACACCATTTTTTACGAGATTCTATTGAAAAAGGGAAAAAGGAGATTGGATATCTTCCTATCGGAAAAACTCCTATAAATGTTTTAACCAAAAGATTGCCAATGCTAAAGCACGAAAAATATATAAAAGAAATTGATTTAAGATTTCGTTTCTTTATTTCTTTTCTCCTTTTTACGGTGTAGTGCTGAAAACCATAAAAAGATGTACTGACAAGTATCACAGTTTCCAGACGAGTCATCTAAATGTAACTAGAGTCATATTAAATTTAGTTACTTCAGGTTAGGTTATTTTGTATGTAGTTTGTAATCTAGATTTAAGGACACGCTTCCGAGGATGTTTAAAATATGTAAAAAAATTTAGAATTCTTCGAGCAAGCAAAGAGTGCGGTAACAAAAAAGAGAATAAAAATTCCTGTGTAAGAATAAACAAGTAGCCATTTCTTATGCGTACAACTTTTTTTTCTAAGAAGCCCCGCTTTTCTGTTTAATAGGAAGCTGCAAACTACACTGACAAGAGTACGAATCGGCCATACTAATTTTTCTCACGCATATCTGATCAAAAAAGAAAACCCTCCAATGTGCATCAGTTGGAACTTTAGGAACTCTATCCATCGTATCGCGACATCGTGCCCGGCGTATGAAAATGAAAGGAAAATATTTCAAATAAAGGAAGACACTAAAGAACTTATTAGAACCGTCAAATCGTGTAAAAACCTGCTTAGTTTTTTGAAACATGTAAATCTTCTGCACCTAATTTAAGCTTTGATCCAATATGGTATTACCTAGTCTAATGGTCACTTTCGTCTTGCACTGGGACTGTATCCCAGTCATCCATCTGCTTTACACATGTCTCAAGTGAAATTTACTTCATTGGTTTCGTATTAAATCAACGTTTTTCTGACGGTCAAATTACGTGGTTGCTAATAACCCATTCGGGTTGATGCAACTTTAAATTTAAATTAAAAAAAAAAAACTTTTTTTCTAGCTTCCCCAAAAACCTGACTCACAAATCACGACATTTCTGTGCCATTTATGTATAGCCTTGTATCGATACACATAACCTCTTTAACAAGTGACCAAGTTATTCGTGCTTTTTCATCAATTTTGTACAGTAGTTTATGTGGAAAGAGTTGAATTTTTTATAACTATTTTATGTTTAAGGCTGGAATATAACTTTTACTACAACCGTCTTTTTATTATACGATCTTTGTAACTCGCAAGATAATTATCCTAACAGATATAAATACTATTTTGCATTATCTGCTTTACCTATAAAAGGACAGTTCAAAGTGTAGTAACTGTCTGCATATTTAATACATGTAGGAATTCTAATACAATAATTCCTGTTATGGCCATACGACTGTCAGTGTATGCATTGAAGAATGTACCCTTTAATACTAGGGAGATAAAAAAAAATTGTAGTGTTTAAAAGTCTATCAATTTTGTATATTTCTTTATTATCATTGGACTTGACGAAGATATTTTTTAGAAGAATTAGAAGACAGTGCAGCAAAAGAACATTCAATCTTATTAATAACTAAGCAATTTTCAAGAGTCCCTACCCGCAAAAGAACTATAAAAACAAACTTGAAACTTTACAGTACAACGAATAAAAAATATTACATTTACACATGCTCTAAATATCGAAGTAAGATTCTTTAATAATAAGAAGAACAAAACTGCCACTATACCCAATCCGAAAATAATAAGTAGCACTGAATAGACTTAAGATTGGTCACGAAAAATTGATATACTCTTACTTTACCTCTAAACTAAAGCCACCGATATGCAACGCATGTATCTGTTTAATGATAATCAAACACCTCGTCCTTCAGTATTCCAAGTTATGTACTTCAAATGACATTTTGCATATAAATTGGATAAAACCTTAAGATAAAATTTAAACAACTGCAATAAATCGCCAGAAGTATTAAAAGTCTGAAAAGACGCGGCATTTTTCGGTAGCTTACAATTACTCCACAGACAATTTATATTTACAGTAGTCGTCGCAAATAACCACACACGTGTAACCAATACAATATAAATTACTATATATGGAAAAAAGCTTGTATTACAATAGGGCATTCACCTAGAACAGGCAAGGGCACACTTTTGCTGGATGCTAACAAGCCTTTTTACCACGCGCAGTATTCCTGCCGTAGAACACTATATACGGAGTCAGGACATAGTACATGTTCCATGAATGTAGCAACAATGTATTGAAACGGGGCATAAACTTAATACAACGCCAAGTAGTATATTCCTATTAATATCTGCTACGGAGCGTGTAAAAAATCAGATAAAACATTTCAAAAATGTTTACTGATATTTTATCTATTCAACATTATTAAAGCACAAGGAAAAATACTTTGATAGTAAAGACTTGAGCCTATCAGCAGCCGAAGTTAGACTTAATATACAGATCTGTTTTGCACAGTACTATAACGTTCACACTATCACCTCTCATCGAAAACCTTGCTCATGCGAACAACTTTGCCCATGTCTAACCGAGAATCTTGAAGTCCACAAACGTTTATCAATAAGCTCGTTAAAAGCTAAAAAAATACAAATGTAACCGAAAAAGTGTGTGTTATTTTTCTCATAATCGCCGGGCTAAGTATCGAACGGTCAACATTCGTAGTTCCTAATTTAGCATTCTACATGTTTGACTTGCTACATTACCCCTGAGACTACCATCCTTACTTTGAATTTTAACAGATTCTGTGTGAAAAAAAAAAATATATATTTCTGTTGCGACCTCCTAATTAATTATAATTAAAAGTGCAAAAATATAGAAAGTGTAAAAAAATACGCAAGCAAATGACCAAGGCAGAGGTAATAATTGTGAAGGAAGTGCAAAATACAACCCTTCAATATGGTAGATATTATTCTTACTTTTAATGTAGGTAATAATCAAATAATATATTTATTTCAAATTTTAATTTCATGTGACTCATAATTCTATACATCAATTTACAATCTATATACAATCAGATACAATTCACAATGATCATGTACAATCATTCGAATGAATATTTCTATTGTAAGAATCTGAATACAGTTATGGTAGGAAAAATTTCAAAACGTCACGTTCGTCACGATCGAACGACTATGTAAAAATTGATCTCGTGGTATTAGAAAGACTAATGTCACGTATAGTGAGTCATAAAAGTATATGTACTCCCTTTGTGACAACTCATGACAACGAAATTCATCAACTAGACAGTTAAATACACGTGTATCCAATCAATTTTGAAATTTAATTTTCTCGAAAACAAAGCCTAAGAGGAAAAAATTTTATTCTACATTTTCGACTTGTTTTTTTTTTATGCAGAAAATTTGGAATATACAAACAAAAAAGAACGATAAAAAAAGATAAGAATGTAATAAAGTTTCATTGATTTTGCAAATTTTTTCATTGTATAAACTGTATTTTCACTTTATGTTTATAATTACTATAATACCCTCTGAATATTATGTCATAACGACATTCATTCGTTTGTTAAAAAGTACAAAGATACCTCTCTTCATTCAAGAGTAGTGTTAAATTGAAAAAAGACAATACGTATTAAATGAAAACAAAAACATAAATCAGTATTGATCTGAATACGTTATAATGATATTATCAATATTATACTTTTTTCTCATTAAAACAAACTGTCCTAAACTGTAAAATGAAATAATAAAACTAAACAATTACAATTACTTGGAATGACTTTTCAATATTGTTCATTGAATCGACATAAAAATATGGAAAAAAATCAATAAATATAATGAACTTTTCGAAGTGATCCCTGAAAATCGTGAAAGCTGGACTACTATGCATAAAATGATTAGTATAGTGTGTAGTACATACGATAACCTTGGCTTAAATTGTAGTACATTGCCCTCACTGCTATCTATACTGCGTGACTTTATTATTTAGCTTAATCCGTAATGGGTGGCGGATTACCAAGGATCATGAAATATTACACTTCAGGCATCCATATCTTTTGATACTAATCTGAGGGTAATTTTTCCTTTCCAAAGTGTGAAATAAATCACTTAGCTAACGAGCAAAAACTATTATAATATGCAAGAAAACTGATTACTTTGAGCTGAAATTTTTTTGAAATATTTTTTGTCATAAATGTAGGATTATCGGATATTATACGAGAAAAAACTAGTTTTCAATAAACAATAAAAATATAAATCGATACGCTAAAATCCATTTTCTTTAGCTTCACGATAATTTCTAATCTTGATTATTCTTCGTCGCCTTTTACATTCTTCGTCTTCATGCACACATACTCACACATACGCAACACATTTATTTCTCACGCATATCACTACTTCCTCTCATCCGATTAATTTTGCGATGAAACACGCGCCGCATCTCCGCAGAATTAGTCATCCGTGCCGCCAATCTCATGCTCTCTCATGCTTTCTTCTCTCTTCCTTCTCGCACACCCATTCGTTCATTACGGATTCCTACAAAGATTTCATTAATTTTTGTTCTAGATAAATTTTAATTATAGAAAATAATGAGACAAAAAACGTATACTATATGTTATTTTATAAATATCAATTTAATAATACATATATATTTAACCCTCATACACTCCTGAGGAATAGTTGCACAAATAAAGTTAATTTTTCATTTACCATATTAATATCTTACAAAAAAATATGAACAAGTTCACAGTTATATCAAATTACAATGCAATCGAAATAAATTCAAACATTTTACAATATCTAGGAACAAAAAATTGGTGAATTTTTATCCAAGGAACGATACGAGGGTTAAATCTGAAAATATTTCAAATTCCCAATATTATATATGTGGTGTTCGGACAATCGTAATATAACATACAAGGAGGTGATTTCTAACAAAAAAAAAATTTGTTTAAGGTAAAACATGTAGAAAAGAGCTTCTTGATGTCGTGCCTAATTTTCGAGAAAAAGAGCTTTGAACATAATATCGTCGCGCCACAGGTGTCAGTTAAATGAGTTCAATGCAGTGTTTAACTGTTAATCTTGGTATATATTTATTTTATAAAATAACACAAAGAAATTACTTTCGGTAATAAATAGCATACAATTTGTAAAAATCAATTTATAAAAACTATTCAAAACATTGTCCACGTTGTTAAGCTCGTTAATAAAGCTATATTCTAGGTACTATATTAAGTTCTTCAAAAGCAAAAATCATTTTTTTTTAGTTGCTATGACCTCTTATTTGTTTAACACAAATAACTGCTTTAATATGCCATCACAAATCTAAATATCCACTCGAATGTTTCGATTTGAGTACTTATCACTCGTACCTACTGCTCTACAAATCTCATTTACTAGATACTATCATTAACAAAGTGTACTGGTTTCTGCATTACAATATCAGCATTAAATAATAACATTGTGTAGCAGTAACAGTGTTTTTTTAACACTAAACCTACCGACGATTAAACTATACCTGTTTGTATCAAAGAAATTACAATAATAGATACTTGGAAAAATACACGATGCTAGAGAAACAAATCTTTGATCATATATTTTACGGAAAATTACAAAAAAATATTCAAAAGTGCACCGTTAATAATTTATAAAATTTGGACAAGAAATTACGAAACGGTCATTTGACCGCTTTGGTAGGTTTAGTGTTACAGTAACAGTATGATTACAAACAAGTTGTCTCTGATGCACCGATATCAATTGGTGATACTTTTATATCGAACATCATTTTTCTTAGAAAATATGTAAATAATCGAACAACTTAATTATGTATTTTTCACTTTCTTTTTTTATTAGGAATCAGCTTCTTGGCAGTTGTACCACAATTTACCGGACACTATACACAATCGACTGGAAATTTAAGCTTAAGGTGTTGATTTCAATGAACTTTGACAAATAATTAATTTTGATTAATATAAACTTATTGCGATAAAAAATTTAAATTGTAAGTTCACTCGAGTGTGTTTTAAAAGAAATAAATTCTTGATAGTTACTCATATATCAGTTTACCTTTTAAAAGCATAATCGGCATAATTTTTACCCGAAAATAAATTATCGAATAAATCCGCAGTCAGGAAGCCTGACGCTACTCCTATGACGCATTACACAAAAAATCTTAATTTTTTTCCTGATTTTCATAGAAAAATGACGTTTTAGTCATGTGTGCCGTATACGCTGAGCGAAAGAAAGACCACTGGAGAGTGTACAAACGTCTTCTTCGATGATTTTTTTTTTAGGCACAATCAGTTCGTCATGGTTAATCATTATCCATTAATAGAATAATTCAAAGAATAGCTAAGTATCCAATAAAAGTGCATGTTTGGAATACAATCGAAACAAGGATTCGAAACACTGTTCATCTTCGCGGATAATTCAAAGACAAACAGAATAATAAAAATTTGTAAAAAAGTTATTTTGCTGTTCACAAAGGAAATGGTATGGTTGAAAAAATTCAAATTGGTTCTTAGAAGAGAATAATCATTCCAAACACAAGAGTCGCCTCTGTGTACAATGGTAAGGGTAAGCAGAAAATAATATTAACACGTTGCCGCATACTTTTAATTTGACGATCGTGTTCAGAAACACATTTTTTTTTTTTCAATTGTTTATGACTGCATGAGAAAACGCATAAAAAACAACTAATATGCTGTCTGGCATGCTATACCTTTTTTTCGATGTATTACTCAATAATTAACAAGTGTATGCATTAGAACATTTCGTACTAACGCTGTTCTTTTTTTTATTGATTAAAATGTGCGTGACGGCTATAGTCGTCGTTTGCCTACATATCGCTAAAGATCGGACGACTATAGCCGTCATTTGCGGCAACGTGTTAAAGTACTAGATTGGTCATCCCAGCCAGTAGATGTCAACTCATTTGAAAATGTTTGAGGCAATATGGAGTTAAAACTTTAAGGAAAACGTATGTAAAGTATAAAACAATTAACCCGGTAGATACGGGTTATAAAAAGAGATCTTTACTTCAAGCATATGCTATCAAATTAATCGAAAGTATGCCTTCACGATGTAAAAGAGTTTTAAACAATAATGCTAATTGGACAAGTTATTAACATAGAAGTGATGTAGCACTTTGTTCTAGAAAGATAATTAATTCTACTTACTTTTACTTAGCAAGGCAATTTTACTTAGGGAAATTTTATTTTTGTTTTCATTTTACTTTGTTACAACGAGTAGGTACTAAATTATACCGATCACTCTCAATAAACTACATCTTAATCTATGTTGCATCGAGATAGAACATTTTTCTGCAATAAACACCGGTTAGAGTCGGTTTTAATAGTTGTAAGACGTTGCTTAAGCAAGCAACTCATTTATTTCACTACAGATTAAAATTATTAATTGGAAGCAAGTAAAAGAATAAGTATTTCTTGAAAATATATTATGCAACATTTTTCATCTGTAAAAATATAAAAATTTCACAAAAACATAAATGCACTATTGTTTTCATTTTTTTAACAAAACTGAACTTTAAACTTCAATAACAAAAAAAAATTGTTCACAGTAATGAATAATTACCATAGTGATAACTTTTAACATTCTCAAATGAATGCTTGTAAACAAAATGTGTTTTGCAAATTTTGATATCTAAAATAATAAGTTACTTGTTACTGTTCATTCCTGTTGAAAAGTTATATTACTATTAATGTACAGATTTACCTAGAGATTCTATTAGGTTGTCTCGAAAGTTCCTTCCGTTATCTTCACGCAATGCTT
>SMSQ01020832.1:0-14759 GCA_019453375.1 Ctenoplectra terminalis
GGGAAAAATATAGGAACCTTGGATACAAGTAATCTAATACTTCCTTTCACAATTCCACGCTTCCTACAATGTTACACGGAACGAAGATTAATTAACTTAATTACCAAGATAATCGCATTACTCTTCGTCCGATAAAATATACCAAAATGTTCCTGCAACTCGGTCGTTATAACAAGAAATCTTAGTGTACCAAAGTAAAGTCCTCCATTACTTCTCTCCTACACCGTAAAAAGAGATAAAAAAAAATTTATACGATCCGAGTCGAACGGTAAAAACAATCTAATTGCCAAGGTTGTTATTACCAATCACGTGTTTTTATAACTCGATAGATCCAGCCGATCAAAGCGTTTGTTCACATATGTTACCACAGCTAAACTTTCGGGAAAAATCCCCACGTATGCTCGTAAACGTTGAGCAAAAACCGTTTAATCGGCGCACTAACCACGGCGCCATTAATCCGCGGTCGTTTCGATCCATCGATTCGCCGGGTAATACGATAATGACGAGACAGATCTTATTAAAGAGAAGACACTAGGACCTTCTATCGGGATTAATGCTTCGTGCTAAGCTTTATGCTCGAAAATTTTACGAGCTGCCGACCTGGCTGCGAATAAAGCCGGGGGAAAAGGAAAGATAAAACAAGCTTGCAACTTTATTAGGTTTCACGGAATAACTGAAAGCGCCCTCTTTACGAGCCGCGCGCCGCTTGTCTGCGCGAAGAAGTCGCTTCCGTTTCGTCCCCAAGGAGGAAATGGAGGTCGAAAAGGTACGAGGTGATCGGATAGCGAAGATAAGGCAGCTGGGGAATTTTTCAGACATAATCGGGAATTGTACCGTCGATAAATAGGATCATCCGTTTTTTTTTTTTTACCCTGGATTATTTATCGTAAATTGGAAGTGTACGTTCTGTCTACTTGATTCTTTAACACGTTAAACGCCTCGCTGATTTTGATCGACTTTTTATTAGGCTGTGTGGTGTGATACTGATTGAAAAATATTTGGTCGCAAAATAGTTAAGAATTTAAGAAGAAAATTGTAGTGGCCTGCAAAGGAAAATCGTATCTTTGTTTAATGTAGTTTAACCAGTTAATTGTGGCGATCTCTTTGCAAAGCGCGCAGCAGTGTGTGTCGCGATAATCAAGCGATGACGGATGTAGTTAGCTCTGAGGAAGTTATGAATCGAACTCAAATTATTTATCATTTTTATTCGTTTGTTTTATTTCGTCTTGACCTCTAAACATTTTGAAAATATTAAAATTTAGAAATATAATTTAGTTTTCGCCAAAATTACAATTTAAGTATCAAATTGTAACAAAGTTTCACGCATGACGGATATAGCAGTTGTGACACAAAATTCTGCCACATCTCCATCACGGATATAGTCGTCAAACACTCTTGAGTGGTTAATGGAACCCGTTAATGAATTATAAGATATTATTTTTTAAAATTGATGCTATCAATTCTCAGAAACCAACGACGCCTAAACGAGAATTTCAGCGTCGGTTAAAATTTCGGCGTGGCGCTTAACTTGTTAAATAGGAAGTATGCAGTGTTTCCTGTAAGTAGTAATGGTTCTGAATGATGATTTGTTTCGGTTATCTTCTCGAGTAGATTTTTGAAGTTTATTTGAAAATTTTTATTGCGCGAGAAATTGTGTTTTATTTAATGATGATCTTGTTCTAAGATGTTGTATTTTATTTTGTAGATTATTCCATGTGTATATTTAAAAAAAAAAAGTAAGAAGTATCGCGTTTAGCAGTTCTGAATTAAATATTCAGTTATCGTAAAATATCGAATTTTATACGATACCTTAACCCCGATTTATAAATTACCCGTTTATTTTTATCCGATCCTCAAAAATTGAACCCGATTCCTATCCAACTAATAATAAAAACCATACTTTACATACAATCCAAGATATATAGCTCGAACATTTCGTTAAGGTCGTATAAATCACCGGTGCATCGAGATTCTTCGTTACACTCCAACCATGAACGCCTGTTTCGTTTTGAATATTTAATCTCTGGATTGCTCTCGGCCTGGCGCAGCAACCACTCGTTGTAAACAGAGGAACGCTCGATGAAGAGAAAGGAAAAAATTGCAAATCGGTATCTCGAACCGGTCCTTAGACAATATCCGAACGATTCCGTTGGAAAATTGTGTTTTACACTGAAAATGGCCCGATCCGTTTATAACGATATTTATTAACCGACGCATAGCAATTGACGTTAAACGGCGACACGATTGCCAGGGACAATGGGTTGAACGTTGAACGGGCTCCGAGACAAATCCTTTTTTTTTCCCCCTGTCGACAATGGAGATAATACTACGAATTTCTAGAGCAAATCCTCCAACCGTTGCCGTCCGTCTCTCTCCTTCTTTTCTTTGGATATTTTTCAGCCAGGCGTACAGGTTTCTTGTTTAAAAAGCCTCGGACGATTATTCTTTATTAAATGTGTATACAAGAACCTTTAGCGACAGACAATGGTCGACGTCGCGGATTGTTTTCAGCGTTGTTTCGAAATTCAAAAGAGGAACGCTGCTCGCCGTGGAGAAGAGAAAAGAAGGGAATTTTTCTTTAATTACAACATCTTGAAGCGAGAGTCGCGTGCTTTCAGCCCAGAGATGGATGCTTGGATCGGTCGAACGTGTAATTTCTTGTCTTTCTTCGATCGCGTTTGCTCGTCTATGTTCTATAGCGTTTGATATTGTCGTCGTTAGCAGAAGAAGTATCGGTTACGCTGTTTGGAAATCTCGGTGATCTAGAAAGCTTCTATGAAAATATTTTCTCCAATGGACAGGAAATATTTTTATCGTACTCTTTAAAACAATCGTTCAATATTTTACTGTTCTGATCGGTTTCCTCTCATCGGTTATCCCTTTCTAGAAAATTAAAATATTTTATTAACCCTCTATAGCCCGAATTTTGTCCGCTTATTGGGGAAAAAATTACGATCGATTACAGTTTTTTGCTTTTATTTGAAAATTTTTAAATTAATAATTGCTATGGAAGGATCGTAGTATCTCTGCAGTGATACAGTAATCAAATTTAATAGCGCAGTGATAACTAAAGAAAATTAATTTTTTAAAATATAGATACATCAGTTTGTAACTTTTAAGTCACAGAGTCCCATAGAAGGTTAACCCATTCGAGACCGATTGCACACCGTGTGTGCAATGGATTTCCGAGGCTATAAGACAGCCTGCACACGGTGTGTGCAATAACAGTAATGTGCAATTATCAGTTATTCTGAGTAAACTAGTCGTCGAAATAAGATTTTTCTGGAACTAATGAAATCTGTAAAGTACAGGAAACTGTGTACCAAAAAATCTAAAAATTATCCGAAGCCTTTCTTGCATGAAAAATACTATGAATACGCATGCAGCGAAGGCTTAAGATAATAAGTTTCGCTCCTGGGGACCGTGTTCGAGAAAAATAGTCGTCTCGAATGGGTTAAATAAAAATATACTTACAACTACTTCACAAACACCGCTATCTACAAACGAAAAGAAACTCTCCAATCTCCCTAAACAACCCTAAATCACCTAAAACTATCCATCATAGAGAAAATACTCTCCCAAAATTGACCAACAATTTGAAACCCGTGTTTCGTCTCCTCGAATCGATGAATACCATCAAACTTGCTCTCCAAAAATCCCCTCCGGCACGCTCACTTGGCAATCAAGCCTCGCCAAACAGACACGAAACCAACGTCAAACAACAACACCGGCCCCAGTTCCTCTGGCTGGCTGAAGAGAACTCGAGCCAGTCCACATGGTAATCGACGCGAGTGGATGTCCCGCTAAGTAATGCAAAGTGTCTGTGAATAATGCATGCGGCCGAGAGCATTCAGGGACACGGGTGTAAGTAACGCATTAACAACCGGCGTTAGGAGTGCACGGTGCACGCGGTTGGACATTAAACCGGCGTGGAACACGCTATACTCCCCGAGGAAACTAGGCCGCGGGAAGTTTCATCCCCCGATTTTCGCTGTTTTCAGCGTCTCCTTCAGAAGGAAGAAGAGAAGGCCGCGCACCGCTGTTTCTGCCCGGTCTCGCGCGTGCACCAGGCATCTGGTAAATGCCGTATTTTCGCTGAAATAAGACGATTGTCGGAGGGAACAAGCTGTTTCCGAGAGAGCCTCTATTCTTGAGAGAACTGGTCGCCGACGGAAGCCGGGCTCTTGCGCGAGAGTCGACCCTTATTTCTTTCTTCCGCTTATTTGATCGTTTTTCAAACCCTTTTTGAGAACTTGGCACATAAGATTGTAGCAAGCAACGGTTGGGAAACCGTTTTCGGTGATGTGTGAGATGATGATTTGATAGAAGAGTAAGTAGGACTTAACGCTGAAACTACCAAAGCGGTCGAAACGACAGGCTTGTAATTTGTCATAGAAATGCTAGAAATTTACAACGATTCGGTTTCCAAAATTTTTCAGGATTTTCGAGGAAAAATATAGCTAGAGATTTGTTCTCCTTGCTTTATGTATTTTTTATATCTATCATTTTTATCTCTTTGGGTACGGATAGGTCTACTTTAATCGTCGATAGGTTTAGCGTTAAGAAAGGTTTCGCGATTTGGATCGCGTGATTTTATTTCTCTTACATTCGAGGACCTCGGAAGATCGATATGGTAATTGAAGATCGGATAAAGAAATTTTTGTGTAACAGTGTAGGTAGAGAATGTCTTTTTGTGTGTGAGAGAGATCCCTGATAAAAGCGAGGTCTCAAGTTTTTGACCGCACCAATACGATGGGACCTCGTTTCCAATTGGTTCGGCCTTTAGCCGAGGAAACATAGTTTCAATTAGTATTTAAGTTAACCACTGTAAAAGCACTTCAATATACGCTACTATTCCTACAATAGAACACTATTCTGATACTAAATCTTATTTATTTAACTCTTTCACTACGGTACTCTAAACACCAAAAGTGTTATTGGTACCACAGATCAATACAGTTTTCATTAACATAACACAAATACGGATATTAAAATATAGGTATACTGCGTAATGAATTATGATACAACGTGTAAAAGAAAATAAAAATAATTGAGTGCTGTAGAAAATCGCTATTCACAAATTCTAACAAACGAGTACTCAATTCCTGAGAGCGTATATATACGTCTTTCGTAGCGAAATAAATAACGGTCAGGAGAATGTACAATTCGTTTCAATATTTATCCATCCTAAAATTCAGTATTCCTTAAATTGTATCAATTCAATAAAACCGAAAACTCCCAGTTCCGAATTAAACCCCAAGTGTTAACAGATCACAGTACACGTATTAAAATTCAGCAATATAAATCAACATTCGTTACGTTATAAAACAGCTATAAATAATTCAAATAGTAAAGAAAAAAAAATATCTGCGAAATAATTTCTAATTGTGTACTAATTAATTTTCCATTCGCGGAAAGAAATCATAAACCGTGCTCCGCTACAACCCAGACCCATCTTCGCGTCTCGAGAAAACTCTTCCTCCTACCTCGTTCTCAGGAGAGAGGCAAAAAGCTCGTGACTCTTGGCAGACAGAAAATAATTAGTTTTCTCCCGCCGCCATCGGCAGGAAGTTCACCTCGGCGCTCTTTTCTTCCTTTCTCGGCGACGAACGGTTCGCGTGCGTTCCCCCATTGGAACTTTTCAGACGCCTACTTTGTACAGTCGATACCGTTTCGAAATCCCACGGCGATGCTGCGTTCGCTCATTCAATTATCACTAAACCCTGAAACGACACGCCTCACCCTTCCGCGCTTTCGCCGGTCCATTCTTCGAGTTGGGAACGCAACGCGTGAATCCATCGCCCCCGTTCCTCCGCTTCTTCTTGTTTCATCCACGTTCGGTCGGCGTCGCCGCGATCCGACGATATTGCTGGACTTTCGGCTCAGTGTTTTCCAGAAAATATAAAACAGAGGGTTGTTCGGTGGTGAAATCAGGTTCAATTTTGTTGCGCGCGATAGAGAGCGGAGTGAAACGGAAAACGGAATAACGAGAGAGAAAGGAGTGGCTTGCGGAAGGAAGGAATGCGAATTGCTTCATCCGCGTTGCGTCTAGCTGAGACCAATCCGCGAAGCATCTTCCATTACAGATTTCTCGTTGCGTTAGTTTCTATTTCCTTTTTTTTTCTTTTTTTTTCTTTGTTTTTTTCTATTTTTCTGTGTTTTTTTGGATAGAGGAGGTTGGTTTTATTCTTAGTTCTTCGTGAAAAGGGGAAAGAATTGGATTAGGCAATTTGATCGATGGGCGGATCGATCCGTTGTTTGGGGTTACGTTGAAATATCGGTTTTATAAAGGTCGGTGTTGTAAAATAGCAGTTTCGCATGTGGACGGATTATGTATGGGATTTGTCAATTTTAAGGGGATCTGTAGGCGATGTTGAATTGGCGTACCGCTTTGTCGTCGAACTAATGGCTGAATACTTTTTGTTTTCTATTTTTATCTATGTTTTCGTCTAGTTGGAATAAATCTATTCGAATTTAAATTAAGCTTGGAGATCAAAATTGACTCCAAGTGGGAATTAAAATATATTCGTATCATTAACACTGGATTTACGGAACCCGTCGATTTGACTCGGTTCAGATTTCAAGTTTAACAATCATGCATGCGGAAAATGTAAACACAGAGTAGAATTTATGTACAAAGAATGTACTAAATAAATCTCTGCTAATAGAAATCTATGAATCTGAAGTAAACTGAACTAATGATTTTACAAAAAATTTCTATCTCAATGTATCCATCAAAATGATCCAATCAATGCCCGTGAACCCAGTGTTAACAGTTTTATTTCCTCGCTCAATTATTCTTCCGTCCGTTCCACGAAATACGTAATTTTATAAATTTTATGAAACTTAAACTGTATCTACCTTCCAGCAAATTTGTTTCGTACACGCCGCGTACGTTCTTCATCGTACAAAATATTAAATTAAAGAGCAACGCGCCTTCCTATCCCGCAATTAAATATAGAGCAGACGTAATAACTGTTCTAAAACATTTCAACGGTGCTGTACTTGGAAAAAGAAAAAAAAAAAAAACTTGTATCCTCGCAGAAATAAGAGCCAGCACGGTCGTTCGGTGGAAATAAAAGAACAGGATACGTGAAGAAGAAACGAACAAAGGTACAATACCGAGCAAGGGAAAGGAACGGTGGAGAAATTAGGGGTTGAAAAAGAAACTGCCGTTTAAATGGCGACAGCGGATACAGCGAATGGAAAACACGGTCCCCGCTAATGCTGTTATCGCGGTGGACAGCAAAAGAAAATATGGCGGCTATTATTTGCTGAATACCTTTACCTTGCCCGCGTAATTCTCGCGGGGTAAAACGCCACGGTCCCTTTTGCTTCTTTCGTTGCAAAACCGGATGGAGGTCAGAACATCCGTCTACGATGCTTTTTATCCGCTGAAATTGTCGGTCGTCTTAAAAGCGTGCAGATTAGGGGAATCGAGGGTGGGAAAAAGGGATCTTTATTTCTCCTCGCGGTTTCCTTCGTTGTGCACCCTTTTTACTTCCCGCTGTCTCTTTGCTTGTGTACGCGCGTACATCGTCGGCCTGGCTGTTATCAATAGCCAAGCCTCGGTCCTCGTCCAGGAATTAGGAGTGTAATGCGATAAATTTTCACGAGCGAGTGGAGCGACGGTTGAAAAAGCGTAACCTCGTTTGTCTGGCGGAAGTTTCGCTGGACGGGAGGGGACCGAGCGACGATAAATTCGGTAATTGAAGAGGGACGCAGACGAGCCGGGGTAACGAGTGTCGAAAGAAGAAGAGGGAAAGCTCGATGATTTTAATGAGTCGTCTGGGTGATTTGCCACGTTGATGAAAAAATTTGTTGGAAGAGGTTCGTGTTGATGCTTCTCTGTCGAAATTTTGTGAGATACTGCATTTTGAAACGGCGGAAATATTATTAATCAAGTTCAATGATTTTAACACTTTATCAACCGGGCTATAGCAAATGACGGATATAGCCGTTAGTATATCGTTTCTCTTGTTGCAAGGTAAATAAATTGAATAAAATTTTTTATTTTCATAATGTTAGCAGTAAGTAGCAAGCGGCGGATAAACGTTACCTGTAAGGAGAACAAATCTTTATCTGTATTATTAAAAAAAAATTACGAAAAATTCTCCGAACCGAATCGTTATAAATTTATAAAATTTCTATGAGAAATTACAAGCCGGTCATTTTGACCGCTTCGGTAATTTCAGTGTTGAAGTAGACTCGTTTGTACCAAAGAAATCAAAACGAAAGGAATTTGAGAAAATATCTGTAATAAGAGTGACGATTCTTTGCGAATATTTTTTACAAAAAATCGCAGAAAATCCCCGAAACTACATTATCCTAAATTCCTAAAATTTCTATAAGAAATTACAAGTTCGGTAGTTCTAGTGTTAAAATTGGCAAACGAGTCCCTTTCGTTAACCAGAAAAAAATAACAATTTCGTATGTCGATGGAAGAACCGTAGAAAAATTGGCAAGATACGTAATACGTATATAAAAAAAAAAAACTGGGTTTAACTTCCTGCAGACTGGGACGATACACTGCAGAGAGGCACAGGTACGCGCATGAAGAATTCCATGGAGAGTAACCGTCGAATCAAGAGCTACTCCTGCTCAGTAGCGTGTATCAGCATCGGTGATTGTTGGTCGAAAACGTATTTTCCAACATCGATAGCCAGCCTCCTGGATAGAAACTGTTCTTCAACGATGCGCTGTGCCAGTGAACCGATCGAAAGCATGTTGCATCAGGCCAAATGAAGTGGCAAATAACCGTTACGTCGAAGTTTCCTGGTCAATGCGTCTGTGTTTCCTTTCCTTCTTCCTTTTTTCCTCTCTTTATTTCCGTTCCTTTTCTGTCCCTGTGTTTCTATTTCTGCGCCGAAACTCGAGCGGAAACGTTGCCTGATTTTTGTAAACGAGTTTCTTCCTCCCTCTCGTGTTTATCGGTTATATCGTAGTTTGTCAAAAGAAAAACCGAAGCTGAAAATACTCGCGAGACAAAGCGTAAGAGGAAGCTGACCTCTCGAGGAACAGATTCTTTTCAAAGTTGCAAAAAAATTATGCGATAAAAATTGAACGGAGTAAAAAAGAAAAAAAATGAAACAAAAAAGATAGCAAAAGGGACAATTGTATTTAAAAAATAAGTTCGAACTTTCTTCAGTTTGAACTTAAAGAAAAATTAAGAAGCTAAATGTGTGTATATTACCGAACAAAAATGACACGACTGATAAATCTGTATCTTTTTTTTTTTTCTCTTTTTTAGTTGCGTCGTTGAAGCAACTTTAAAACAGCTATATTTTATGCAGGAAAGTGTTACATCGTGATTTAATGCGAGTTTAATCAGATGGCATTAAATTATACCGCTAAAAAGTTTGTTTCATCTTTCCCAAAAAGAAGTAGCACTTTTTCTAGTTGTGTCGCCTTTCCGCCCTGTGAAAAAATATTTGTCACTGTTCTTAGTAACGCTAAATTAAAAAAGAAAAAAATTCTTAACGAAAGTTTTATACGTATCTTTGCGATAGATACGTACGCCGAGCGTTCCGTTTGAAATTACGATTTCGAGAGTGATTTCTTAAACGAAGCGTAGACGGCAATTTCCCTTCGTTTTCTTGACGTTAAGAAAAATGAAATGGGGTGAAACTAATTTTCGTTCGCTCAAAGGAAGCGGCCATTTATATATAGCTGAACGCTATCCGCGAGCGTACCCGAGAACGAGTATTAATAATGCAAAATAATAAAAAAGACACTGTCCATTTACCCGTTTACCGACACGAGAGTATCGATCGCCCGATGAATCGATGAGACAAATTGTGTTCATCGTACGCTCGCGTGATTGTTGTTACAATTTCTTTTTTTCTTTTTTTTTTTTGTTTAAAAACCTGTTACTGCTTTACGAATGGCTACAGCATATTTATTTTACAATGACAACCTAGGAGGCTGCATCGACGTTAACTGAGCGTCTCGAACACGTGAAAAGTAGTTTTTGAGGTACACGGCTGGCTCGTACTTTTCAGTATGTTTGTTCCAGCACAGAATTCTTCGTAAAAAAGAAAACTTAAGGACGGGAAAGTTAGTTTTCAGTTTGAACTTTCTAAGAACGGTTTTTCATTCCTAGTGAAGTTTTTATGTAACGTTACGTTGCTGCGGTGCAAACATACCTTGTAAAGTTGAAATCACGTTTATTGTCAACCTCGAGAAGTGTTGCTCCACACACTTCTCGCTTTCTTTAAATCTAGTCTATACAAAATAGAATCGTGTAACGGAGAACTTGCAATTACTTAAAATGTTATAATTTAAATGTTAGCTAAAATTACCAAAATAATACTTTACGATTGGTAACTCGTAATTATGTACGAATTATAAATCGGATTACTCCTTAATAAAATATTAATAAATATCCATTTTCGAAATTTATTAATTCATCTAATTATCTACCATCGAAGAACTATAGTTAGAATTTAAAAATATCTAAAAATATGTAATGTTTAAAATATCTAAGAAATATATCTTAAATATCTAAATATACGCAATACTTAAAATTTCTAAAAAAAAAGAAAAAAGAAAAATATTAAAAAAAAATTACATGTATTTTTATTTTCATTACATCTATTTTCACCATTAGCTCCCATATTAACACACACATCTTTTCTGTTACAGCGCCGCCGCAAAAAGTGGAAATCAGCAACCATCCGAACAAGAAGAAGATCGAGGTGAAGGTTGGCGAATCTCGTCGCTTGGAATGCGCGGTTCGATCGGCGAAACCTGCTGCCTCGATCGTCTGGTATCGCGGAAACGTTCAGATCAAAGGTGGTGACACGATGATTACGCCGATTTCCATCGAGGGTGGTAAGTAAATTCATCGCTACTTCCCCTTTCGTTCCCTCCAAACTCGCCGAGGTATCGTTCCCCGGTCGAGAATTTTTTCCTATCTTCGATAGAAGAATTGGCGAGCGTCGAACTTCTTATCTGAGAAGTAGAATTTATATCGAGCCCTGTTATCCTGTGGACGCGTTTGCATAAGAAGCTGAGCTCAGTACTTTGTTCGGGAATGATTTTTAAGCCTGATTCGAAGGTACCACGAGAGGAAATATATAAACTTATAAATTTATAAATTTATGAGCGAGGAACATGATTTCATTGGTGTTTATCTTAATATAAAATTGGAAAAGAAAAATATGGAATATTGTAAAATAATTTACTTTATAATCTATTACTATTAACTTGTGCATGATTAAAAATATGAAATTAAAGATACATCAGTGTCTGAAAATTGCGGACAATTTTTAAATAATTATGGGAATAAAAAGTTTTAAGCATTGAAAAATTATACAGAAAATTGGCATTGGAAGAAAATTGATTTCGAATTTTACTCGAGAGATTGCTTTGACACGAAACAATTTACTTCTACAATTTAACGATAAAACAATTTCTAATCTACCAAGGTAGAACAAGCTTATAGATCGATCGACAGTTTTGCTGCAGAGATATTAAGACAGCTCGAAGGAAATAGTTGGCGAAGGGCAAAACTCGAGGCTCGACAAGACAGATCGAGTAGAAATAATTGACACAGCCTGACAGTCGGGACGTGGACGAGACGAATGAGTTTTCTTGCCGAAATCAAGTCCAACCCTTGTACAATCTCCTCGAGCTATGATTAATCATTGTTTACTCGATGCTGGATTACCAACTAAATTTCATCTTCACCCTTGAAAACCTTGCAGATCGTCCTTCCTCTCATTAGTCAAATTTAGGGGTTGAAAGCCTCCTTTTAATAAAAAAAAATAACGCACCCCTTCGCTACCTCGTCTCCTTTTAGACTCGTTTAGGCAAATATTTATTAAGCGTTCGTAATCTGATCTTTTTTTATGAGAACTAAAAACTTAATCACTAATTACCAACCGTGTTGCAATATTAATTTGCACACAAATTAGTATAGAATAAAAAATATTAAATATCTTAAGCGAATTTTAGGGATTATTTAGTAAAGATATTTAGTATAGATATTTTTTTAGGAGATATTTAGTAAAGATACGGGTTTTAGTCTAAATATGGGTTACCAGTATTGTTTTATAATTTATTATCCAAAATTCACCCATACCAAATACCTCACGAATTCTGTTATTCATTCAAAATTAATACCGCAGATATTAGAACCAATCTTGTGAATTTTAAACAATTTTTTACCGAAGACTTTCCTAAGATAATACAATTTAAATTCTTTCTTTTTCTTTTTTTTTCCTCCATTCCTTGAGATACGTAGATTCCAAACTTCTGGTCAACAGTACGTACCAGAAACACGTTTGCTACATGACACGGAACAAAAATAAGCTGAAAAAAAAAAATATGTGTCGCAAATTATATATTTAACACTAGAACTACCGACGATTAAAGTATACTTATTTCTACCGGAGAAATCAAAGTGGAAGGTACATAAAATAATATGCAATGCAATTCAGACATTTGTCTATATTTTTAACAGAAAATCGCGGGAAATCACCCCAAAAGGCACCGCAATTAATTTATAAAACTTCCGTAAAAAATTACGAACGGGTCATTTTGACCACTTTGATAATTCTAGTGTTAAATATAAAACGAAGAATCTTCAACGCTTCAATGATTCAACTAACCCATATACAGACCATCTCCACAGTCTCGACCCTGCTAATTTCCACAATAAATCAACTTTCTACGAAACTTGCAATCCACCCAAGAATCCAGCCAAACAAAACATCTGAAATATAATTCTTAAGTCGAAGGATTCCAGAGCTTCCCTTCCTTGAAACCGAACTACAAATTCCTTCAACGTTAATCTCATCTGTACACCGATCGATCGATCAGACACAAAAGCGGACCATCCCGGACCTAATTCCCCTTAATCCATTTTTACCGACAATTAAGACCGCGGGCGTAGACCGAGGCCGGCGTCTACCATCGGCAAGAACAACAACGATTCGAATCGAAGCGGAGGAGGAAAACAATAAGAGTAGCACAAAGAGAGGACGGAGGAAACTGATCGTTCTTCCTCGCAGACCTGACCAGACAAGAAGGAGCAATTTTCAAGCGGCGAAATCGCCTCTGCCGAGCGTTTATATCGATCCTGCAGGAGGCGCGCACACACTTCCGAATAAAAAGAAGAGAAACAATGTAGAACAGAGATCGGTAGAGGTTACAAAAGATGAGTGCCGCGGGAGCGGAAGTAATAGGCGAGACACGAGGGAAAAGAGGCCATAATGGTTCGACGAGCAAAGACCTCGCCTGTTATTCCTGCTTCCTTCCGACCACGACGATTCTATATAATAATTAATGAATATGAAACAGACCGGCCAGGGATGCAGCTGGGCTCGTTATCTTTATTTAAATCCTACGAGCACCCCCGGCACCCTTGTCGCGATTTAATCAACCCGAAAGATCTGTTTATAATCGAGCCGAGGGATGTTGGAGACACCGGGTGGAAACTGACAATTAGAATCGAATCGAATAAATATTGGAATATCGGTAGAGGTGGATGGTGTTGTAATTCGCGATGATTATTGATGGATACGGGCGAGGGGGGGCCGGATGATGAGGAATCGATGAAACGTTTGATAATAGGAGGTGGTCTTAGGGGTGGCACGTGGAATTAAAGAAGAGAAAGTGAAACGAGAGTTGATTATGAGAAAATGGTTTTTTTTGTGGGAGTTCGATTGTAACGCGGATTGAAAATTGTATTTAAATTTAACGCTAGTTTTGATATGGAGGAAGAACGTGGGTTTTTGTGGGAGTTCGATTGTAACGCGGATTGAAAATTATGTTTAAATTTAACGTTAGTTTTGATATGGAGGAAGAACGTGGGTTTTTGTGGGAGTTCGATTGTAACGCGGATTGAAAATTAAATTTAAATTTAATGTTAGTTTTGATATGGAGGAAGAACGTGGGTTTTTGTGGGAGTTCGATTGTAACGCGGGTTGAAAATTATATTTAAATTTAATATGGATTTTTTAGCGAGGATTGTTTTATGATAGATTATTTTTTATGAATTATTGATTCGTACTACTGTTTCGGAGGATGATCAATGAATGATCGATCAGTGACTTCCATTTTTATATTTCTTCGATGTTACAGAATGATAGGATCATTAATTTTCGTGGAAACAAGGTTTTTAAAAGAGATACACTTTCTTTCGTGATATAAAAGAGTTAACTTCCATACTAACATTCGAATTTCCTTTCATGATATACTTAAGGAATTACTCAACGGTCTAACCGCAATTGTGAAGCAGTTTTGCAGTTCCCGTAATATCTCCAAGCAAAAGAAACCGTGAAACGATATAATTACATTGTTCGTTCTCTTTTAAGGAATAAAAAAGGAAACCAAAGAAAGAATCTTTAGCTAACCACCTTGCAATAGTAACTAAATTTAGTTCACTCTAAAAACGATACACAAAACAGATTAAAAAACATAAACCATATGAAATAGAATAAAATTCTCTAAGTGGAAAAATATATCAATACAGAAATAAATTATTTTATACCGTTCTTAGCACTGAACACCGTTTCACTTTATTCCAACAAAACTATATTTTCCAATTGGTTCTACGAAATTCAATTACTTAATATCATAGAATCTTGAATATTAATATTGACCTATAACATACATTTTTTCCTATTCCAAATTTATTAAATGTCCGATCCAAGCTAGTACAAACTAGTAAAATTATAAAATTTTTTCTCAGAAGACGACACGATTCAGTCGAAAACGACGTAACGTCGAGGCAAAGAAAAAAAGAAAAAAAA
>SMSQ01020833.1:3419-18918 GCA_019453375.1 Ctenoplectra terminalis
TCGGATATTACGATACGTAAGAATTCTGTGGAAAAATAATTCTTTTGGAATTAAGGGATTTAAAAATTTCTCGCGTATCTTTGGCTTCCCGATCGAGAGGACCCGTGAACGTTTTTCGGAATGTTGCAGAATTATAGACGCGAATTTAATTAGCTTTTAAAGTTCGTGGATGAAGAGTCAGTTTTAACAATTTGTAAATTATATTCAAATTATTTTTAAAAGCTGTTAATGCTTTGGCTAAATTTTCGTAGTCGCATAAATTAATAACATGTCGACTTTGGTAAATTTTGATGTAAAAAGAATAACGTTTTATATCACAGCATTGATAAATAATAAATTTTTGGTGGTTAAGTTTTAATATAAAAGGAATAATGTTTTATAGCTTGAAAGGAATACTTTTTTCAAAAGTATTTTCAACGTTTCAAGGTTTATAAATAACAACTGTTATATTTCGCGTTCACTCGGAAGAAATAAGAATTTAATTTTCAAAATCGAAGAAGATTAATACCACAATAATTTGTAAATATTTCACAAAACACTTTCATTTCTTTATAAAGCAAATTACCATGTATGTGAAACTACGCAAAAATTGTTAATCTATATAGAAGTTGCGTATACTTATTCATAAATTAATTTTTTTTAAGTCGCTCGATTGCTAAAATCATCAGCGATTATGTTAAATCACATAATAACTAAATTAATTTAATTTGCATAGGTTGGATCGATGATTAACCCTACGGAGGTATCTATTCCTATATTTCTTGCAAAAATGTTTTTATATTCCTGTGAAAATATCGTAAAATCCCTTTCGATCTCCATTTTTTTTATATTTTTACATCAAGCAACTAAAAATTAATTAATCTCTCTCGATCTCCATTTTTTTGATATTTTACATTACCCAATTAAAAATTAACTAATCCCTCTCGATCCCCATTTTTTTTTAATATTTTACATTAACCAGAAAATGAATTAATAAGAATTTAAAATTAATTACAGTTTCTCGTTTCGATTCGAAACTGAACTTGAAATTTTTGAACCACTAGTTGTTATAAATAAACTGTCTAATATCAAAATAGTAATACGATAGTAAAATTAAATACTGTAATAACTAAATAAAATGAAATTTAAAAAATATATAATTTCTAAGTCACAGGGTATTATAGAAATTTAAGTTAAAAAATAATGTTTCAAGTACCCGGTTATCCCCACACGTAAGGGTTAATAACAATCCAGTTACGTATAATTGTAAATAATATAACAGAAAAAGCTGGCCTTTATTTGCGAACTCTATCAGACAACTAAATTTGCGTCTATAAATCTAAAGTATCATCCTGTATATGTTTAAGCACATATCTTCTGTTACGTACATATCTCCGCTGATTCGAGCAGCTACGATAATCTCAGGCGTTATTTGGAGACAACTAAAACCGAATGAGAAATTATAGGACGATATGTAACGAAAGGAAGACGCGAATCGAGTCTTGCGTATTTTCGATCGCGATTTCTTGGCGTTCGCGCAAAAACCGAGTAGAACCTTCCTGTAACGATGTAGAAGACGAATACGATAATATGAAACACCATAATTGACGTATGTTCTGTTGTGGACTCTCTTTAATGACAATCCTTAATTAGATGTTAATGATTCGAGAAGTAAATCGATCCGACGATTCGTGTAAGGAAACTCGAGAGATAAATCTTTAAATGTATCGTGTAACGTTGTGATTAAGTTAATGAAAATCGGGCGGAAATGATAAATATTACATTTTTGATCGATTATTTCAATATACATAATACGCTGTTTTTATTCAACTTTTTGGGATTATTTATGCGTAAAAAAAATTGGTTCAAAATAGTACGTTAAAGATGAATAATTTCTGAACGATTACAGTGGGTATGAAAAGACTCGATGTTGATTTAACCCTTCGTTGCAGCGTATTGCGAATATGTAACGTATTATTTAATTTAAGTTCTTTATTTTGCGACTGATATTTAGTGTGATGCAACTAATTTATCGTTGAAGGTATATTTCTTGTTCTTTGTAATTATAATTCTTTATTTCACAGAGTATTGCAGATTAACAATCTTTTTTTTTTTAGCAGATGTTATATTAACACATCTTGAGCGGGAAACGGTTAAACTCGTTTTGTGTATATTATCAACCCCTTAACGCACAGATTTAAAAAAACAAATCAATTTTTTTTATGTAAAAAAACACACTTTAGAACATTGCCTTGGAAAAAGAATAAAAAAAAAAAAAAAATTAATCAAAGATAAGTGTATACTTATAGATAGTTTTGTTCCATGGAAAAAGGCTATATTTTATTCTTGAATAAATAAGTGTTATAGCTTACAATCCTATGTAAATGATAAATATCAGTAAAACGATTTTTTTTCTTAGCTTTCACATTGTTATTTTCAATTCTCGATTATATTCGAGTGTGAAAAATTATAGCAGCATAAAATACAACGCCGCTCGAATTGTTTCGAGTGTGCAAAGTTTGGCCTGTTTAGCGCGCTCGAATTAACTCGAGCGCACAAGTTAAGGGGTTAAAGCGCGGAAGACGACAAAACTCGTTTTCTACGAATTATCGTGGGTTTTTTTGGCGACGAAGCGATTTTTTTACAATAAATAGACTTTACAGTAAATTCCTAAAAATGGACCACGATAGAATAGAATGCGATGACGAAGAATTGTTTGAATTTTCGATTTTTGAGAAAGTATCTTTATTTTTATAAAGCGAATGAAGAAATTCATTTTTAAGGAGAAACCGAAAGTTTTATTAAAAAATAATCCATAGTTCAAAAATTATGGCTATTTTGTGCACAAGTAATTTTGCGCGCGAATTGCAAAAAATCGCCCGTTATATGATGAGAGTTTGACAAGAAAACAGCCGCTTAAGATGTGTTAATACGGAAGAAAAAATATTTGTTTGTTATCATTGTGAGAGTTTAAAAATATATTTTCTTTTGAAATAAAAGAAATTGTGGAACGAAGGATAAAGTGCATACTAGTTAAATTTGAATATGTTATACTTATTATTTTGTAGCGATACTTTGATTCAATCGCAAGAAATTAGTGTCAAGAAAATGAAATTGAAAAGGTAATCAGCGGAATGTTGAATCGATAATAAATAAGAATATGTAAAAATATTTTTTGTACCCACTGTATCTACGATGTACGAATTAAATTGTATAAATTATAACTACGCGCGACATACACGTATTTTAAGTTTCAAAAGTTTGATCTATTGGTATTTTGGATTCGTGAATATTATGATGTTTATTTAAGCAGTTTAATCAGGAACAATGTTGCAAGTTAATTAATATACGAACAACAATATTGACAACAATGCTCGTGTTATCAGCAAAGTTCGATATTACCATTTTCCCTTCGGTATTTATTATTGTAACGTTAATCGTTCCGCTTAATTTCAATTCGTTTCGTTAGATTTTTAATTCGCACTAATGATAATGTCACTGTGTATTGTATACTCGAAATTGAAATAAACCTTAGTCTGTTACCGAGACTGTAATCGTTTGTGTAAAATAATTTATCCTATTTTGTGAAGTTAAATAAGTTATGTTCAACCCTTCTAATGCGTTTGGGTCTGTGCAACCCGACCATGCTGTTTAGTTTACATAAATTACATTGAACTTTATTCTAGAATATTTGAATTTTTTGTTACATTCTTTTAAAGTGTACAATCATAATTGTTATAAGGTAGATCAAGGCGAATCGGATCAGAATAAGAATTTTTATATGATCAAATCTAATTTTTGTATAATCGAATTTATATATAATCAAATCTAATTTTTCTATAATCAATAATCAAATATAATTTTTCTGTAATCAATAATAAAATCTAATTTTTCTGTAATTAATAATCAAATCTAATTTTTCTGTAATCGATAATCAAATCTAATTTTTCTATAATCAATAATCAAATGTAATTTTTCAGTAATTAATAATCAAATCTTATTTTTCTACAATTAAAAATCAAATCAAATTTTTCTGTAATTAATAATCAAATCTAATTTTTCTATAATCAATAATCAAATCTAATTTTTCTACAATCAAATTTATATATAATCAAATTAAACAGGTGTTAATTGGGAATCTATAATAAAAACTTACCATTCCAAATTTTTACTATTATTTTCCCACTATCAAAAGAAAATTATTCGATTCGCATCGATCTACCCTACGATTAACATAATTCTTTATAAATACAGTAGAAAAGTTAATACATCTCATATTTCTAAAACCACATCTTTGAGTTACAACTCTACAGATAGCTCGAAACCACGAATAATTAAATATTAATATCTTAGAAACAGATTTCACGGATAGCCCTTAGTAAATTGTGTGTAAAAATATAAAAGTGGTCGTATGAATTTAAAACCACTCGTAGAAAATTAAATCTCTGATTTCTTAGCTACTAAAATTTCTATTCTCGCCGATACATGTTAATTTTTATAATTACAGTCACCAACTTTTCCATTACTCATAATTTTTCGTTCGAACTACCGCAAATCACATTTCGATAACTAAGTTAACGTACATTTTCCTATTTTTCATGCAATTTAAGTCCGTAGCATGTGATGTTTCCGATCGAACGAATTTAACAAATCCGAGGACTCGTTCCTTTCGCAGGAACGACAACATCTTCGCCTAAATGCCGGCACGTTGCAGTAGCGTTTCAAACTTGGTATGGAACAGAATCGATTCTTGTCCCTCCAGCAACGAGATGGAAATTCAATGGCCCTGGTCACGTGTCCGGTACAAGAACGTATTTCTGTCTTTGTAATTGGTCCGTCGCAACTGTAGAACGATTCGTTCTCGGGCGGAATACAGCGTGCTATTCGGGATTGCACACCTTTTCCGTTGTTCTTCGAGCACTGTAAAAGAAATCAACCCTTTGCACTATTACTTTTTCAGTAGTTACACATATCAGCAATAGCTATTCACTGCTTTTACACCGTGTCAGATTCGAAACAGTGAAATATTAGACGCAATTTATATTTGCCAATTCTCAGTCCTATTAATTAAAATTACAGTTAAAACGTTAAACGCCATGCCGATTTTGGTCGACTTTTCGTTAGTGTAAGGGGTAAAAGAGAGTGAGACAAAAAAGGGAGAGTGACAAAAGGAAGCTAAACGGAAGGAAACGGAAGTCACGGAAGACACTAACACTTTCGGAAATCTTTGTCAGAATAATCGAACTCTGGCGCGTAGGAATTATTTGGTTTATTAACACTAGAACTACCGGCGATTAAAGTAGACTTATTTGTAGCAAAGAAATGAAAATGATAGGTATTTCGAAAAATGCGTAACGATTCTTTATGCATATTTTTTACGAAAAATTCCGGAAAATCCTCAAAAATTCATTATTGTAAATTTCTAAAATTTCTATAAGAAATTATGAACAAGTCATTTTCACTTGTTCGGTAGTTCTAGTGTTAAATAATAATTACTGAAGTTCAACAATAATATTACTCTTAATCAATATACGGCTCTCCTCGCTACTCTCTTTCCTTACGGCACTCTTACAACAAAATCCTCGCGCCCCGAACATTCGCTCGCTTAAATACACATCTCCCGATCGCTCTATCTTTTTTCCACATACATCCCTTTTTCACTCGCACTCAAAATCTTCGCATCCATCCCTTCCAATCACGCAGTCGCGTAGACTTCATTCCCACGGCCCAGTTTCTCAGTCCCAAACATACCCTATGTTAAGGACAGCGAACCACTTAATTTATGATACGGACGAACTCTAGCTATTTTTGAGAACGGTCATTTTCACATCTGGCATGTTATTAGTTTACGACCTAGAAACCGGCGAATATTTCGGTGTTTGTCGATTTCTGCTCAATAGCAAAGTGCCGTACCCTAAAACCTCACTAAGAACTGACGCACGTGTACTTGAGCTGCGACCTTCTGACACCGTCACATCTGCACCTACCTGACTTGGGACTGACATACGAACTCTGAGGGCGTGACATTGACCACCTCTCTTGACACCAGAATTTAGAACTGATTGGACATAGCATGCCTCCCACCCTCTTGGCGATGACACGCCTAACAAGGGTGTCTAATATTTAAGGACTGTCAAGAGAGAATAAGAGGAGAATTGAACTGAGAATAAGATTAGAACTGAATTGCGAACTGCATGAGAATTGAATTGTGAACTGCATTAAGAACTGTATCTGAACGTGAACTGTACCAGGAACAACAAGTTAGAATTGTACTATCATTGAACACGAACTGAACTAGAACTGTGAACTATTACATTGTGAGCTTTGTCTTATCTGATACAAATATATTTATCTGTTTATTGTTATAAAACGTGTTGGCATCTTTGATGCTATATTATCGACTCCACGAACACTGTGGGAGTCAACACCCTAGACATAACCCAGACACTCTTCGCTAACACTCTTTCGACCACCCAAGATTCGTCCCCGGTCACACTTTTCCAAACATACCCGGATCAGTCTCACTCGCAACCATAAATACATTCGCACCACCACTCGAGAGGCCCATCTACTGGCGGCGTCCCGTCCCAGGTACTGGCGACTCTTACATTAGGCTGTGTGCTGCGATACTAATTGAAAAACACGTTCATGCGTCAGAGCGTCGAGGGTTGTATTCGCGACGATTAACTGACGCGGGTTCTGCCCTCAGAAATCGTATTTTGACTGGAACCCTTACTCGATGTTTAGCGGACTGTATTTTTGTGTTTGAATGTTCGAATGTTGAATACTTGTGTGTTTGTCTTTGAATGACTGATTTTTTACTGTTGCTTGATTTTGACCGATGATTTGACTGGCTAGTTTTTGGCTGTCGTCTCGCGTTCTTGTTTGGTATTTGTTGGGATTCACCGAGAATATGTGCATACCCCCGCAACGCGTAAGACCCACCAGCTGCAAGGTCTTTTTTAACCTATGCTTCATTGCACTCTCTGCTGACCAGCCCGAGGATTCCCGAGGACTAGTCAGTCTGTTTTAGCCGCCAGCATTCCCACATTGAAGACCGGCACCACTTTAACAGTACAGTTTTTTCAATCACAATAGTATTTTCATATTTCTCCTTCTCTACTAAACAATATCTATTTCCTAGGATACGTGTACTTTTCCACCTACGATTTTATTAGGAATAAAAACAGTTTCCACAGCGAACGCTGTTTTACCATTTTTTAATAAATATTCCACAGTGTGACGATTTTGCAAAATTTGTTATCAAAAAAATTCAAAGAAGCTAGGAAAAATAATCGCAAACAACTGTAGCAAAAAAGTCGTGATATATTGTGAAGACATCGTAACGTGCGCGTATAATGAAATTATATTTCATGTATAAATGAAACTATTTTCACTGTTTTATACTGCATTCATCGATTCACACCTCTACATCAACGATGATAATAATAAAAAATTATAAGTATTCTCATTTGTTTAAATTATATATATTTCTATCAATCTGGGCGCACCGGTCACCGGTGACCCCCGTGGCATTCAACGTGTTAATAAGAAGACGCTTGTCATTTAACTGTTTAACCCTCTGTGGGACCTGACTTAACCCTTTCGGTACGAGTTTTGTATTATACATCGAGTATAACAATATCTATAAAACAAACAATAAAAGATAACGAAATACAACCGTGGCTATTATTAGAGGATTGTATTTGCTTACCGATGACCAGTCTGTAAAGATCCAACGTCCAGGACACGGAACCTTGTTGCATTCTCTTTTACTAACAGGCACAGGGCTAGTTTGACATATCGATGGCTGTACCATCGTTCGATACACTTCTAATTCGTTATTCCTATTCACTTCGGTCCCATTAAATCCGGAGTGAACGCAGTACAGTTGTCGAAATTGCACACCGGATCGTCCACATGTGGTTGAACATGCATCCCACGGACCTGGTAGCCATTTAAACGTGCAACTGTAATAAATAAAAAAGAAATTGTAGTTGTTTGATACTTGTAACAAGTATTTCTATTAGCAATTCCTATAGAGTATATAGAATACTGCAATAACATATATTTCTATTAGCAATTGCAATTTCGGTTTGTTTAAATATTGGTGTTTAGCATTGATATAGCTGCATAACACGAGGAATCTTATCCTTGCTTTTATTAAATAGAAGGTTTGCGTTGTGTTTTTATTTTTGCTAAGTTTACCATAAATAGTTATACTTTACCATAATTATAATTTATAATTTATTATATAATATTATAATTTATAATTTATTATATAATTATAATTATGTGTGATAATTAATAAGGCCTGATTTAATATTTTCTAGAATGTAAATTTTAAAAAGCCTCTGCACAGTTTAGACAATGTAAATTTCAAAGCAGAGGTTTTTTAAAATCGACATAAAATTGACATTTAAAATTTATAGAAATGTAAATTTTAAAAAGCCTCAGCACAGCTTAAAAAATGTCAGTTTTAAAGCAGAGATCTTTTTAAATTAACACAAAATAGACATTTAAAATCTATAGAAATGCAAATTTTAAAAAGGCTCTGGACAGCTTAAAAAATTTAAATTTTAAAGCAGAGGTTTTTTTTAAATTGACACAAAATAGACATTTAAAATTTATAAAAATGCAAATTTTAAAAAGCCTTTGAACAGCTTACAAAATGTCAATTTTAAAGCCAAGATCTTTTTAAATTGACATAAAACAGACATTTAAAATTTATAGAAATGCAAATTTTAAAAAGTCTCTGCTTTATAACTTTTTAAGTTGTACAATTATCAATGCCAAGCAGCGTTATAATATCAGTCGACAAATAAATGATTTTATTGTTAAAAAGTAAGCTCTGTACTATATAAATGTATTAATCAATCTTTTAAATATATTCAGTATCGTTTTCACCGATCTAGAATTGAATTTTATATATTTTATAATTGTAGCCTTTATATTTTATTAATTATATTTTAAAATTGTAACATTTACATTGCAAACATCAAACCTAATAGAGATAATTAATATCAATTTGAAGCTTCATACATTTTCCAAATATCTATTATTATATTATTATAATAATCTATTAATTATATATAACTAATTATATATAATAATCTATTAATGTATTATTATCCTAAATTCTAAACTTTATTCTGTACATAAAGTACAAACCACCATCTTCCTTAAAATTATCATTGTAAATAATAAATCTCCTCTTCGACGAGTTTATTACAAATTAGAAAAAACATTCCTTTCAAGATGAACTTTGAAATATCTAACACAAATATATAAATATAAATAATATTTGTATTTGTCAATGAGAAAAAAGAAAAACAGAAAAAAGTACTTTAATAATTCTGAAAAATGTAACGTTTTATACCTAAAAACATTGCACTTTTCTATCTCCTGACTCGGTTTGGTTGTCAGCGGACATTTTCTTCGCGACACTATTCTTCCAGTTTTCTCATCCTTGCAGACTATCATCTTCTGACGCGTTCCACCGCCACAACTGGCCGAACAAAAGCTCCAACCACCGAATAACCACACGTATCTATCCTTGACGTTCCTTTCATCACGATTTAGAAAATATTGCAAGGAAACTGTAGCCGAGATTCCTTGTTCTATTATATTTCCTGGTACCACGAGCTGGAGAAAGAAAAGTCCGCGACGTGTAAAGAATTAATGGATGATTGAATATAGAACTGTTAAGGTAGACCGGGACGAATCGGATCGAAATGAGAATTCAGTCGAGAGAAAGATTTTTAAGTTTGAAACATGTTTTTATTATTAATGTTCAAATTAAATAGCTATTAAATACAAGTTTATAATAGAAAGTTAACTTTCTAAATTTTTACTATTATTTTTCCACAATCGAATACAAAGTGAACCGAATTACGAATTTAATAATAGAAAGATAACTTTCTAAGTTTTTAATAGTATTTTTTCAGTATCGAAAGAAAATTATTCGAAAGATTTTGAAGTTAAAATCAATTTTTTATCATTAATATTTAAATAAGTTAGCTTTATTGAAGTTTTAATATTATTTTTTCAATATCAAAAGAAAATTATCCAAAAGCTTTTTAAGTTAAAATCAATTTTTTATTATTAATGCTCAAATAGGTTAACTTTATTAAATTTTTAATAGTATTTTTCAGTATCAAAAGAAAATTATCCGAAAGATTTTTAAGTTAAACACAATTTTTTATCATTAATGTTCAAATAGATTGATTTTATTAAATTTTTAATAGTATTTTTTCAGTATCAAAGAAAATTATCCGAAAGCTTTTTGAGTTAAAAACAATTTTTTATCATTAGTGTTCAAATAGGTTAACTTTATTAAATTTTTAATTGTACTTTTCAGTATCAAAAGAAAATTATCCGGAAGCTTTTTAAATTCAAAACATGTTTTTATTATTAATATTCAAATTAAATGACTATTAATTACAAACTTATAATAGAAAATTAACTATCTAAACTTTTACTATTATTTTTTCACAATCGAACACAAAATGATCCGATTCGCCTCGAAAAAAGTTGATCAACTCTCTATTTTCTCAATTACTTTTTTGTGATATTAAGACACTATTTAGAAAGCGTAAATATGTAAAAAAAAATTGTAATTATATCATCGGCTAACTTATTAGAAAACATTAAACGGCAAACTAATTGTTTTTGAAATTCACACAAAAGTACGAAAGACGGTTAAATTATTCTAAAATAAATTATTCTAAATAGTTTAATTATTAGGAAAATTTAACAGCGTTTTTGATTTTAATAGAGAACACAAAATATTTACTTCTTACCAAAATTACTACGTCTTCAAACGCAACACCATCTGCTTTTATAGAATACGTGTTATTATCCCATTTCTGAACTCGGAAAGCAGCACCTTGAACGATCGTTAAATCTCGCTTACGCGAAGCTAAATTCTCTTGCACGTTTCGTCTTCTTCTTCCGTCTCCTATCACGATTGTTAAATTATCCTGGTGGAAAAACGGAGAGGCGAATATCGTGATGTTCATGAACAAGTTGTGAGCGTCGCGAGGTATTATTGCGACTCGTGTTACTTCTGAAAATGAAACGGTAAATGTTAATCGTTAAAATAAAGTATTCGAAGTTACAAAATTTATCAAATTGTATTTACTACGCACTATTAATATTTATATCGTAATATTGGAAATTTTTTATTTAGAATCAAAAGATTTTAATTAATTTCTGATAGACAAAAATTCTTTTGCTCTACAGAATCTTTCTGCAATATCAATAAATACTAAAATTATCATGCAAGATCAAATATTATGTAACATTTATGTTAGATTTGTGCATATTATTGTGTAATGTAATATTTACATAAATGTATATTACGATATTAAATATAATATTATATGCTACGTATACTATATACATAATATTGCATTTATGGAACATTTACATTATTGTATATTACAATATTATGTATAATATTATATATTACGTATACTATTTACATAATGTTATACATAATATTACATAAATGTAAATGTACAGTTTCTAAAGTATCTGAGCCACCAAAATATTATGTATAATATTACATAATATAACATTTATGGAACATTTACATAAATGTAAATTACCTATACTATATACATATAAATATACATAATATTACACAAATGTAAATGTATTATTTCTAAATTATCTGTGCCACCAAAGTATTATGTATAATACTATATAATATTACATTTATGTAGCATTTAGATAAATGTATATTACAATATTATCCATAATATTATATAATATATTACGTTTGCTATACATATACATAATATTATACATAATATTACATAAATGTAAATGTACAATTTTTAAAGTATCCGAACCACCGAAGTATTATCTATAATATTACATAATAATAGATTTATATAATATTTAAATAAATGTATATTACAATATTATGCATAATACTATATATTAATATTACATAAATGTAAATATACAATTTCTAAAATATTCGAGCCACTAAAATATTATCTATAATACTACATAATATTACATTTAAGTAACATTTACATAAATGTATATTACAATATTATGCATAGTATTATATATTACGTGTAATATATATATAATAATATACATAATATTACATAAATGTAAATATACAAATTCTAAAATATTCGAGCCACTAAAATATTATCTATAATACTACATAATATTGCATTTAAGTAACATTTACATAAATGTATATTACAATATTATGCATAGTATTATATATTATGTATAATATATATATAATAATATACATAATATTACATAAATGTAAATATACAAATTCTAAAATATTCGAGCCACTAAAGTATTATCTATAATACTACATAATATTACATTTAAGTAACATTTACATAAATGTATATTATAATATTATGTATAATATTATATATTGCGTATACTATATAATAATATTATATAAATGTAAATATGAAATTTCTAAAGTATGCGAGCCACTAAAGTATTATGTATAATATTACATAATATTACATTTAAGTAACATTTACATAAATGTATATTACAATATTATGCATAGTATTATATATTATGTATAATATATATATAATAATATACATAATATTACATAAATGTAAATATACAAATTCTAAAATATTCGAGCCACTAAAGTATTATCTATAATACTACATAATATTACATTTAAGTAACATTTACATAAATGTATATTATAATATTATGTATAATATTATATATTGCGTATACTATATAATAATATTATATAAATGTAAATATGAAATTTCTAAAGTATGCGAGCCACTAAAGTATTATGTATAATATTACATAATATTACATTTAAGTAACATTTACATAAATGTATATTACAATATTATGCATAGTATTATATATTATGTATAATATATATATAATAATATACATAATATTACATAAATGTAAATATACAAATTCTAAAATATTCGAGCCACTAAAGTATTATCTATAATACTACATAATATTACATTTAAGTAACATTTACATAAATGTATATTATAATATTATGTATAATATTATATATTGCGTATACTATATAATAATATTATATAAATGTAAATATGAAATTTCTAAAGTATGCGAGCCACTAAAGTATTATGTATAATATTACATAATATTACATTTAAGTAACATTTACATAAATGTATATTACAATATTATGCATAGTATTATATATTATGTATAATATATATATAATAATATACATAATATTACATAAATGTAAATATACAAATTCTAAAATATTCGAGCCACTAAAGTATTATCTATAATACTACATAATATTACATTTAAGTAACATTTACATAAATGTATATTATAATATTATGTATAATATTATATATTGCGTATACTATATAATAATATTATATAAATGTAAATATGAAATTTCTAAAGTATGCGAGCCACTAAAGTATTATGTATAATATTACATAATATTACATTTAAGTAACATTTACATAAATGTATATTACAATATTATGCATAGTATTATATATTATGTATAATATATATATAATAATATACATAATATTACATAAATGTAAATATACAAATTCTAAAATATTCGAGCCACTAAAGTATTATCTATAATACTACATAATATTACATTTAAGTAACATTTACATAAATGTATATTATAATATTATGTATAATATTATATATTGCGTATACTATATAATAATATTATATAAATGTAAATATGAAATTTCTAAAGTATGCGAGCCACTAAAGTATTATGTATAATATTACATAATATTACATTTAAGTAACATTTACATAAATGTATATTACAATATTATGCATAGTATTATATATTATGTATAATATATATATAATAATATACATAATATTACATAAATGTAAATATACAAATTCTAAAATATTCGAGCCACTAAAGTATTATCTATAATACTACATAATATTACATTTAAGTAACATTTACATAAATGTATATTATAATATTATGTATAATATTATATATTGCGTATACTATATAATAATNCTAAATTGTGTATTTGAGCCGCTTTTCAAAGATTTGTTCCAAGTATAAATTTTGTTGATATTCGTATAATTTTTTTACGAACGTAAACTTGACGATAATGCTGCAGAAATCACCTGGAACGTAAACGGAGCGTTTAGACATAATATTGTGAACGAGAGGAAAGTTGAGCGTTAATTGGCAAAATTCCGTTCTAGAAATTTGTCTACAAAATGAGTTGCGTGGTAGAACCGAAGCGTCAGTGGATAACGATGAAAATAATTCGCGTGAAACATCAGAAAAACTTGCTCTAAGAATGAATATTAATCGTTCATTGGTATTACATCTCATTTTGTAAATTGGTAAGGTTAAGAAATGAGACGAAGTTACTGTTATTTAATAATAAAATCCGACGTTTCATATGCACCAATCTAATATAATATATAAATAATATTAGTAATATAATAATAATATAATGTATGAATAATATTAATAATATAATAATGATATAGTGTATAAATAATATTAATAATATAATAATGATATAATATATGAATAATATTTTACAAGGAACTATTTTTATGAAATATATTTTACAAGAAACTTAATATTTCTATCTCACTCTGAATATTCAATAAAAAATGCAATAAAAATAGTTTTCGAATAGATTTTACAAAAAACTTAATACTCGATAAAAAAAAATGCAGTAAAAATAGCTTTTAAACAGATTTTACAAGAAACTTAATATTTCTATCGCACTCTGAATATTCAATGAAAATAATCCAATAAAAATAGCTTTTAACACTACAACTACCGAAGTGGTCACAATAACTTGTTTGTAATTTTTCATATAAATCCTATGCATTAAAAAACGCGTACTTTCAGAAATTTTTAATAATTATCTTAAAGAATACGAAGAAACGTTAATTTCCCCCGCGATATCCATTTTTTCTCAAATACCTATCATTTAAAAATAAGACTACTTTAATCGTCGTAATTCTAGTGTACGAGAATATTAAACAAAGTGTACGAGAAACTTAATATTTCTATCGTAACACTACGCTCCGAGCCCTCCAATGCCAAAAGCAAACGATGAATCTTCACCAATTAATTCCACGAATGATTACAAATAAACGATGTTGCAACAACATAGATCCGATTCCTGCTGCATCCACGGATTTGTGTATTTGAACACGTTGAACCATACGAGGATTTACATAATTGAAATGCTGAATGCGTTTACACTGGTCCAAAATCCATACGAGGATGCATCATCTCTACGTACCATAAATATTTTCCGAAGCACGAACCTTCGACGTTATCGAAAGACGTACTTCGCTTCTCGAAGGAGTTCAGTTATGATTGCAACAAACTCGGATCCTATTTACTTTGGCGTGAAAGTTGCTTCATATTTTGATAGACAAATTCGATAAAGATGTATTGCTCCGGAGCAACGGTTTCCAATTTGTTTTAACCGTGAAATTATTTTCACTTTGATCAAAAATTTTT